>CM060948.1:98846418-99026418 GCA_030765055.1 Mantis religiosa | reverse complement strand
TTGCCCCTGCTCTCACTTCAGAAGTTATAAGCAAGAGCACATTAAAAGTTAACAGTTTACAAGTTTAAAAGTTAAGTTTCTTTCAAATTTTCATTTTTTTTTTTTTTTTTTTTTTTTTGAAGTTGGGAGAAAAAACCCAATGAACTTCTGGTTTTCACTTTGGTTTTCGTGTTTGACGCTTTAATATGTTTCCTACGATTGAGCTCTTTTTCATCTTCTTTCAGGGTTTCTTTGAAGTTGGGTGTAGAGATCTAGGAGCCTGTTCTTGATATAAGGTATACGTATAGATTTGAGTTTAAGGTTTTGGGTAGTTCATTCTTGCATTCTTAATGCACGTATAAGAAAGAGGCAGAATAGGAAATTTCATATTCCATATCATGCTTGCCATCAGCACGAAAACAAGTACATTTACGCTTTACAACGTCTAACAGTTTATGAACGTAAGAAAATATTTAATATTTCATAATAGTCTGATCAAGTGTTCATATTTTATTAATTCTTTCTTCATATTTCGTAAGATTTGTGATTTTTATTTTTCAGATAATCTGCTTCAGCAATGAACTCAACTAGATGCACTCTGCCTAAAGACGGCGCACGCTTTAGCCATTGCTAACTTCCATTCAGGATAAAAGACGTGAAAGGAATGTATCAGCCACTCAGATTTCCTGGAGAATGAGCAACGCAGTGGATCAGTTTTCAGCAAGGTTCGTTAAAGAGAATTCAGAGCTCTCTGGTTTCCATCATTGCGTCAGTATATTTTATACCAAGCAGAAAACATAATCCTGAACTGTAGACATCAATAGAGGGCATATTGCACGTGCAAATAAAATGTGAGATTGCGCGGACCATTACGTCATATGATGTTGGGCAAGCTTTAACAGTGTACAAAAATATTAACATATGGACGATGTACTCTCTTTCGGCACAGTATTGAAAAGCTCTTAGTGGTACATTGTAATTAGTATTAGGCAAGCATAAGGCAACCAGCAGCTACATTCATTTTTAGGTTTAAACGTTTCACTGTGATTAAAATTTCTATACTCTATGTAACTTGACTTTCTGTATTAAGTTGTTATTAAATATGGCCAAAATATGCGAAATTTATTTTTTTTCCACCAAGAAGTCAGCCTTCTCCAAATAAATCAAGTTAGTTGTATATTCTCTTTGAAATACATATGTCCTAATATATTGTGATACTTTGGTTATTTTCGTATTATTGCAATTTTCCTGCATATTTCGTCTACTTCTACTTACAGCTTACATATCCAAAGGTACAGATTAGCTTGTGTAGTATCACAAAGTGAAAGCAAAAATGCCTCTTCTATTCGAGCTATAGCATTTTGGTGAAACACTGCAATAAATGTTAAACTCCGTTTTTATTAATTATTTTTCATCTACAGTAGTGTTCGATGTTTCAAGTACAGTTTGGACCACAGATTATAACGTATGAGCCTTACATTTTCACGAGAGTTTCATAAATTACTATTTTCATAACAATAGTGTACTAGTTAACAAATGTGAGTTGAAATTAAATGACAGTACTTTTGGATATTCGTTTCGTGCCTTGGGCTTAGGAAGTGGATTTTTGCATAAAATGTTGTATCACAATTAACCGTAATTTATATAAAAGATGTGGTATTCTCTCCACCTGTGAAAGACGGGACATTAATTGAGTAAAAGCTAAACCGTAGCACCAAATAAAGCACAGGAACTTAATAACTATACGATGAAAATTTATATACATTGTAGCCTTCTTAACTTCGATAATGAGATAATACATGACTTAAATAGGAAGTACTATAACACGACGTAAGAAACTTCTTCGACCTGACCTCATTTGTTTGCCACTAGGTTGCCTAGGACAATTGTATCTTCAAAACCCCTTTCATATTACTCTGCATATCTCCATATCGAGTGATATTTAGGTACTTTGCAACTATTCTCCATGTGCACAGCATGTAAAGATTAATTACACCTACACACAGAAACGAATTATAGGATTTAGATGCAGAATATATTTATAGTGCGATGTATTGTATCCTAGCACAGTTTTAAACGTTGGGTGGTGAGCGAATCCTAGAGCTAGATAATGCAGCTTATATAACGGCAGCAACTGCCTATGCTCTAAAGAAATTGTATTTCAGTATTATAAAATACAATAAAACATTTTTACAGCTGCAAACATTAGAGGATAAATTCTGTTTTACAAACAATTTCGTCAATTTGAAATGAACTATTAAGGCATATTTTTAATAATATGTAAGCACCGCATACATTTTTATTTTGTTTCGGTATCATTTATACTTCTCAAGTTTGATATTCCAAATTCTTCATATTGGAACTTTTAAAAACAATTGTCATTTTAACATAAGGTAATTTGAATGACTGTATTTTCGAAAAGAAATAATTCTAAACCACTGTCATTTTAATTACTGCTTTTTTTTGCAAATTTATTCCGTATATATGTTAGCATAAATGTAAAAACCACCTTTATAACACAAACAATATAATAGTTTAATTTATTTGACCTTTGAAGTTTCCATGTATATTTCTGATAGAACTGAATGAAAATTGCTTTATTTTGAACAATTTGAAGCACAAGTGTGCTGAATCATAACAATAACTACAAGTTATAATTTCGAAAGGAAATAATTTTAATATGATATTATACTAGGAGGCGGATTTTGCTCTACTTACCTATTTTATTCCTTTGTTCGGATACTTAGGCTTTTAAGTTTTAAGCACGTTACCTACAACCATTAGCCTAATTTATTAGTTTTATAGTGCCTATGAAAGTCACTTTCATACGTTTGTGCCTATTCTGCTTATTAGTGCCTAAAACTACCTTTTTAGCCAATTTCTTCTGCTTGTAATTTGTGTTTTTAATAGCTTTTGCATTTGTAGATTTCAACGTGAAGTTTTTTAGAGAAGAGAAATTTCTTACTCCTGCACATTGGATATACAAAAAGGGGTTTAGCCAGGTAGGTATTTGCCTTACAGACGTGTCACAATGCGCTAATGACGTCATGGAAAACTCTTAGAATTCGCTCACGGATGAGCAGCAAAGTCCAGTTGAATTATAGTTCAATGGATTGAAAAATGACCACTCTTTATGTGGGGGATGGAAAGCTCATTCTATAAGCAGTGTTTCAAGTGCACACGTAGATCAGTTTCCTACGCAAATATGCGAAAGGAGAGAACCAATAGAAGTGTACTACTTAAACAGGGATAAATGGTGATCCATCATTCAGCACAGGTGGGAAAGTAACTTTTTGTCAGCCTTGTGTAAAATAGGTGAGTTTATTAATTCATATTAGTATTAATACTATAGTATCCTAGTTTCAAAAGCCTTCTAAAAATCAGCTACATCATGCCGAACACAAATCAGTATATTGAGGACAGCCGAAAGAAGAGAAACTGAATATTTTCAGGTTTCCAAACTAAAGCACAAATTTACATAATGAGGAAATTTTCTTCGTCACATGATACGACTTTATATTGAAATTTAGCTTTAAACATGTCTGAATCGTTAAACAAGCCCGTCTAATGCATTTCATCATGATTACAATATTATTTATTTGATACTTATGGCAGTTTCAATGCAGTAGCATAAACTTTTTGTTCTGGTGCAAAAGCTTATTTCTTGAGCTATTAGTAATATTTGGGGGAGGGATTGTTAATTAAATTATTGATGGTGTCAATTGTTAACAAACAATCATATCAGATCACAATCAGTACCACTGGTCAGCAGAAATAGACTCCCTCAACATTTCTTTTACCCGTGTGTAAATCTACTAACACGAAGCTGTTGTTTTACCCAATCTTAAAATCACCACTCTTGGATTCAGTTCAGGTTACAACTTAAACTTGTAAGGCCAGCGCTTAATTAGCTAGGCTACACAGACTAAGATTATATATATGGAAAAATTGTGATTTTCTCATGCTTACTTTTTTCAACATTTCTCTGAAGGAATCATGAAATCGATTGCTTGGAGACTTCCGGTGTTGTTTTCAACATTGAAAATCAAACTGCAGACCAATAAATCTTAATGATTTGTGTAAAATTTTACAGATATGCCTTTATAAAAGTAGGTACGAGAATTCTCTATATGATGCCGTATTTGCTGTAATTCGGTTTGAATGAACGGCAAATGCTTACTAAAATGCTGTGCTGCATTATATGTTCTTAGTCTACAATGGAGCATTTAGGATTTTATTACAAAAACTAGGATTCCGTAGCTTTTGCTTCTAATTAGTTTTTTTTCTGTGCTTTGTATCTTTCTGACACATCGGGACATCATTTTAGTGATATTAAGGTTGCTGTGATGAACTTTCGAATTTCTTATCTTTCCCACAATCGTTTCTATTAAGGAGACACATCAGTGCAAATTGGACCGAAACTTACAAAAGTCCAAAATTTAGTTGTTTTTGTCTTAAAATTATTATAGACTTGCTTCAATAATATAAAGTACTTTTTTTCTAGCGGCACTACAGAAAACATAACAACACTATTTAAATAACCCTACGCCTGTGTCGTAGTTGCTATTACGTAATTTTAACCTAAGATTTCTCAGATTCCATATTTTCTACATTTTCCTAACTTCAAAATGTTCCACAGGATGCAGTTTTATATTAATTTGTATGAAATTCTAAACATGTCTGTAAGGGCAACTGCATATTAAGTATACCCATTTACATTTGTCATGTTTTTGTTGTTTGTATTGAAAAGGATTATAATGCTCACTTCTTACTAAAAACGCTTAGGAAAATAAAAATTGTTAAATAGGTATGATTATTTTTTCCCTTCGTTGATATGGCGAAGACAAATATTGTACATAGGTACAGGTTATTAATAGGTTAAAATGGGTGCAGAAACTTATACCCCAAGCATTAACTTTTAAAATTTCAATATGTGAGGCATTTTGAAATGGGCCTGTAATTTAGACATTAACTGTCAATTCCTCAGAAACTATTGTAACTAGAATGCTGAAACTTGTTATTACTTCATTCTTGATCGCTCACAGAAATAAATAGTATAAATTTGTAACAAATCTAACAGAAGCTTCAGATATTTCAATTTTCACCCTTAAGTCCCCTCCCCCAAAACACATATTTTTGTTTTTTGACATAGTTAATTACTTCACACCTTTCTGAACATTATGGTTCTTAGTGAAGTGTATTTATATATATGATTATTATACGAAGATATCTGTTATTTTAACTTATGTGGAGCCATTTATGAAATTTGAAATAAATGTAGAACTATTTCACCTAGGGAACCGCAAAATCATATGTTAAGCGAATTTTTTGCAGCATATGTTGCGATGATTGTCATTTGTTATAGTGCAATGATGGTGCATTTTAAGAGACATTTTACTAAAATTGAGTATTTCTAAGTGTTTACTTAGCAAATATTTAGTTTCTATTCGTGTCTTTTTGCTTGTCTATTTCACACATTTTAGTGCCTATAAATCCGCTCCCTAATTATTACACCCATGGGTGTAATATCAAGAACAGAATATTGGGAATAGAAATACCTTTGAAATTCTTATTTTTTGATATTATTTTTCTACCTTGCAATGCTCAGTATTTGACATTTCCCATGTTTATAAATGGCATATTCCTTAACTATGTTGCCATTGCTCCATAACCGAGATTTCTGCAGGTTTAAAATCTGATAGTCAAACTGCATGCAAATTACTTGTTTGATTAATTACAAACCTGCTACTTGATGGCGCTGGCAGTGCAAAAAGAAACGCCCAGAAATAATACTTACCCTGTGGATGGTCTGCACAATGTGGAAGATCAGTTTTCGAAATGACGCGTCCCTTCGATGACAAGTTCATTGCGTGCGTCACCTTGGACTCCGTCTCGAAATCTCAGTCTTCAATGTGGCGAAATACCAGATAGTTGTCTTAACAAATGTGTAAGTGAATTTCAGGATAACCCAACACCAGTTAAATTATACAGATAAATTTTATGGACACTAACATCTAAGGTGTTTGAAACAAGTTGTGGACTATTTGAAGATGCGGAAACAACTCTTCAAAATCTTCATAAGAAAAAATGTAACTCTTTAAGTATTTTGTTTGTTGAATTATGATCTAACAATGCTTAAATGTTTAAAAATAATATGACGCACAATTTGCTATGAGGCGCTGAAATGATATTTGGAGAGCCCTGTTGAAGCGGCTGCCAATTTGTCTTAACCCCAGAGCGATCATTAGGTGAGAGGGACTGCCGATAATCTATCACAGCAAAACACTTCTCTAAGATTGTAATATACCAAGGAAAAATCAAGAATTTCAGCAATAATTCCCTTTCATCAACTTATGTTCCAGTTACTGCATCATTCTCAACCTAGATTCCTCCCTCTATGTTACAAGATTTAACCCTCGAATTCATATCTGAATCATAAATTTTACTCTCTGATTTGGTGGCTTTTAAGAACCTCATTTCCATTCTAACTTTCAGAAACCCACCTACATGAGTTTCTGCTCCTTTTGCTGCTTGGGCTAATGGAATTTTTTGTCAACTGAATTCACTGTACTCCTGAACTCCTAATTACCTTAGGTACAATGGCTTGCAACAAATTGCTCTTTTCCTTAATTCTTAAATTTGCCAGCAAATGACCAACTCATGCTTCCAACGTTACGCATTATTTTAACATACGAAAATAGTTTAGCTAACTCACTGATATTTCCTCAGAAAATGATTAACATTATGGTTAACAACTGTCACTTTTATGAATTTCAAATGATTGTATCATGTCTTCATTAAATCCATTAGCTTAAACCTTCTGTTTCTTTATAAATATAATTTACGGATATGATTGAGTTTATTACATCAACAAACGCAGAACAAACGGTGGGATAAATATATGGTATTAGTGAGGAAAGTTCTGAATGTTACCTCTCTCTGAAAAAGATAAAGAAATGGCTAAAATATTGCTAAATTCCGTAAGCAGAAATTAGCGTTATTAAACACCACAAAACTTACACTTTTATTCTATGTAGCTTATGTAACTGTGTATTGGACCCACAGTATTTTGGTAACATTGAGACTTTCAACTCTTGATAAACTTTTAAAATGTCAAGTGGGCACAAAACATATTACTGTAAAGTAATAGCTTGTGGTAATGTTAGCCTATTATAATGAAATGTTTTATAGTAAATTTACTGAGTGCAATAAAATTGTAGTTTAAAATTAAACATTAGTGTCGTAATGCACCCGAACACTACAACTGTACGACTTTTGAAAGGTCTTGCTGTAAACCTAGCTTCCTATAAAACTGTAGTAAGCGACCCTAATTTTTGCCTACAGTTAAGTAAATAAACCAAGAGGGCTATTAGAAAACTTAAAATACGAAATTATTTGAAGAGGAGAAGAAGAAAAAGACGAATGAGGGTCTGTGCATCTACTGAGTGATTTTCAAACAGAAATAAAGTAAAATTTATGTAATTTTAGCTCTAAAATTATTAAACTCCCGTTTCTGAGATTTCCTATTTGCTGGCAAATTCCCACTTTCATTTTCCCTGCAAACGATGCACTTTTTATATAAATATGTGAAATTGTGTGCACGAACTGATAACTAACAGTATAATAATGATGAAATGAGTCTTTAAACATCAGTTGCTGCGATGATATTTAACGGATATACCCATATCATATCTATATATTGCAGCGGCTATTAAACAAACACGTGGTTGATCTGTCGTCTCGTCGCTGCTTGGTAGAATGTGGAATACTATGACTCCACGTTCGATTTCGCTATTACGAGCGAAATGCTGCGTCTCGTTTTATTTTCCTCAGCTGCTCCGCATAGATCTTGAACTCTGGGTATGCGTGGGTTTTGCACAGAAAAACCAGAGCTTTCCTTTAAATACTGTTTATTCTCACAACTTTTAATAAAGGTTTGCCGATATGTCGTTACTACGACTGCAGAGTAAATTCACTAACTTATCGCAGTGTAATATACTGTCGGTCAGTGACGGCCAACAGCCACTGGACCAACCTCCTTCGACGAGAGTTGTTACGCAAGTGTCCCTCTCTTCCTCTACCAGTTTCAGCGCGAATCTTGGCGTCGCCACGCCAAGTGAGCGCCCTTTCACTTTTCTTAATCGATCAGGTTTTGCAGAGCAGTTTTCCGGGAAACCTGCTCTCGGGGAATGCTAAAGTACCTGGCCGCTGACCCTTACTACCTGCTTGAACATTTTCATCCCGTACTGACACTTTTAGAACCAAACTAAGCCAACACTAGATGTACCTTTTTAACATGGACTGATTTCCAAATTATATTATTTCAATATTCTGTGTATTTACAGTTTCGGCTTCAAATGCCCCCCATAAACATTGCCATATTAGTCCATAATATTGCAATTTTTATGTCTTGTCCGAAATTAAATATGTTAAAGAAAATCCCACGACCGATCGGCAAACATTGCGTTAATTACATAAAATTTCACAATTTGTTATTATTTACAATTCTGACATGGTGGTGATCTCCCTGTCACATCGATTGAATATATATATATATATATATATATATATATATATATATATTGCCCTTTACACAGTGAAAATGAACAACTATACACTTGACAACAATAAATGTACATACTTATACCCTTTTCTATTCCTACAATCACATATCCATTGCTGTTATCGTCTCTCATATACTAATATTTACATTTTTTTCGTCTCTTCTGCTTCTATATAATATGTTGCAAGAGTTTTGCTGGTTAACATTGTTTTAGTCTCGTCTCATAGAACCACGATTTTTTCTTTTTTTTTCACTTCACTTTGTTCACTTTTGTTATCACACGAGTATTTTGCTTATTGTTATGGTAATCACATTATATTATTATTAATTACATTTCTTTCATCTTAACCTAATTCGGTCCGTATTCTAATGTTCTAACCAATCTCAGTGAGTTTACCGTTTACATTTCTCTGGAATTACTTTATATTTCTCTAAAGGGTCTTATCAGTTGTTTGTGCCAGCGACCAATAGATTTCTTGGTTTTCCTATCAACTAATTCATACATATGCTCCCCGAATTTGGCTGTAATTATTGCAGGACATTTATATATTATGTATAACCTATGGTTTCTTCCTTTGAGGGCACTTGATAATTTCTGGTCTCTTGCGAGGACGAGATCACCTATATTCGGCTCCCATTTATGCTTTTGTTTCTTTACCCTTGTCTTTCTCTTCTCTGCTTTCTCTTTCAACCTCTCGAAAGCAATTTTCGCCCTTTGATCTTCCAACAAAATATTATCGTTTTCCTGGATGGTTTTAGGAATTTACTTAAATACTGATTCTGGTTCTATTCCCAGCATTAATTGTATCGGTGCGAAGCCTGTTGTCAGGTTAGTAGTATTATTCAGTATCTTTTCAATCACCGCACAATATTTCACCTAATTCTTGTGATTATGGTGAGTGAGTACCCGAAAATATATCCCTATATCTTTCAAAATGCGCTCTGCAGGGTTTGCAGAAGGAAAATAAGAACAATAATGATATAGTTTAGTATTACGATCATTTAATGTCTCCCTGAATACTTTGCTGCGATGTACGGTCACGTTATCTGTCAACACTGCCTCGATCTCGCCGTACTTAGGTATGTAGTCATTGACTATTTTGCTCACACAAGTTTTGCTTGCAATGTTTCTCACTGGATAAATTTTCACAAATTTACTGAATACGTCATATAACACGAAAATATATCGGCACCCAAATTGACCCTTCGGCATTTCTCCATGAGCATCGGCGGTAACTAAAGCGTTCTTTCGGTCTCGTATAATCGCTTGCGGTTCAGTATTATATTTTACATTGAAAGGCTTGGCCCTCTGACAAAGCTCGCACGTCGAACACACTCTCCGGACTTTTCTTGCCAGTCGCTTGATATAAAAATGCTCGCTTATCTCTAAAGTCAGCCTATCACTTTCCATATGCGCTAGAGACTTATGATATGCAAGGATCAAATTATGGTGTAAAGACTGGGGAATAACTACTTTTCATTTTGGTTCTATCCTGCCATGTAACTTATACAGTTTCCCTTGATATATTCCTACAGTCTCCGACGTAGTTTCCGTAATGGATTTGGCGGTCATTAATTGCTTCTTAAGTTCTTCATCCTCGCTCTGTAATTTTGCTATATTTTTCAACTGTTTCGATAATCCCCGTCCCTCTATCGTATCTAAGTATAAAACTGTCACATTTTGCTTCGTATCATTAATGGTAACAGGTATTGACTGGTTCTCTTTCCTTCTCGACAACTCACTGAAAATGTTTTGATTTCCAGGTATATGTTTTATTTCTATCTTGTAAGATGTAATTTCATGGATATACCTGGAAATTCGAGTGTTGGTCAGTTTACACGTATTCATGAAAGCCAAACTTACGTGGTCAGTGTATACTGTGACGGGTTGGTTGAAAATATATTCCCTAAATTTCGTCAATGCGTAGAATATGGCTCCGATTTCCTTTTCAGTAGTACACGCTTGCGACTCTGTTCTAGAAATGCTTCTCGAGGCTACTGCGATTAAGTGACTGTGGTCATTCTCATCTTTCTGAGTCAAAATAGCTCCATATCCTTTACCTGATGCATCAGTATAAATTATGTACGGTAAGTCTTCCCTCGGTTTCTCTAATAAAATGGAGGCCGCGAACAACCTTTTAACTTGTAAAAAAGCTTCCTCTTGTACCATTCCCCATCTCCATTTCTCATTCTTTTTTAACAATTCTCGCAACGGGGTTACTACTGACGCAAAATCGACTATAAATCTAGACTGGTAGTTGAGTATTCCTAAAAATCTCCTGAGTTGTTTTATATTTCTTGGCGCAGGTATCTTATTAATGCTTTCTATTCGAGCCGGGTTCGGTCGAATCCCTTCTTCAGAAATAATATATCCCAAGAATTCAGTCTGTCCAATAAAAAACGCTGTTTTCCTGGGTTTAACTGTCATGTTAGCTTCTTTAAGTTTACTTAGGACATACCTTAAATGTTCAAGGTGATCTTCTACACTGTCGGAAAATACGATGAAGTCGTCAACATATTGAGCTACAAATTTCTTTAGTGTTTCTCCGAAAACTTCATATAACGTCCTTAACAATGCGCTTCCACTCGTCTTCAACCCGAAGGCACAAACTTTAAATTGATAAAGCACACCAGAGTGCAAAAAAGCAGTATGTTTTCTCAGATCTTCCCTCAACGGTATTTGCCAGAAAAATGACGTTAAATCTAGCGCCGAAAAGAACTTTCCTTTACGAAGTTTGTTCAAAATCACATCCACACTTTCGAGTCGAAATCTATCGGGCTTACAGTATGTATTTAACTTCCTTGCGTCTAGCGTAACTCTAACTTTCCCATTGCTTTTGTGTACTATACATAATGGGTTAATGTATTCGGATGTAGAAATTAAAATTACGCCGTCTGATAGCATAGTTTGTATCACTTTGTCGACTTCGTTTCTAATTGTATACGGTATCGCTCGAGCTTTATTGGAGTAGGGTTTTATATCAGTCACCTCGAAGGAATGAGTATAATTAATGCACCTTCCAGGCTTCTCGGAGAACACTTCTCTGTTTTCCATAAGAATTTCCCATAGATCACGTTTCTGCTTTTCACTCAGCCTACACGCTTGGTTTACGCGCTCTCTTAATAAATTTTCTAATTCCATATGGTCATTCACCTCGTCGTTCACTGTTATTTTCCTATCATTCGAGTATAATCTGGGATACTTTTTACTCTCCATTTTTCAACATAATCACTTCGATCATCATATCTTTCGTAAGGGACGTTTTCCATGCGGTCTTCATAGTATTTTTCTAACTTCACGTCTGCTAATTCCATTGCCCCAATATTTATTACCTCTACGAAGAATGTTTCCTCTATTTTATCCCGTGCAATTACATCTGAATTACTCTATTCCAAGAAAGGTACGACGATGGTGTCTTGTTCCGCGTCAATTTTCAAAAATCTTTGTTCAAAATTTACAACAGCGTTCCAAGCATATAAACTATCACATCCAATTATAAGATACGTGTCCAACCTAGGTACAACTAAAAATAATAAGCTAATACATTTTTCACAAATCTTGGTATCCACCATAACCTGGAATTTTACCCTCTCCTTTCTCTTGCCCACAGCAACTGAGCAGTATACTCCGTGTACTGGCAAGGACATTACCTTCAAACCGCTACTCAACAAACCTTCGTAAAAATTTTGAGAACATACAGTGGTGTTCGCGCCCGTATCTACAACTGCAGAAAACTGTTTCCCACTAATGCTGACTTTTATTTTTGGTGGATCTGTTAGAAGTTTATCTTCTATTTTATTCGTTCCCTCCTTATGTCGTTCTATCAACATTTGCCTTCTCTGTATCCTACTTTGCGTGTACTCATCAGAATAGGGATACTTCCCAATCCTCACTGAAGGCGAGCTTGATTGGGTGCGAAGTTTTCCGTTGCGTTGCTGATGGCTCCTGTTCCATTATTAACATTAATCGAAGGTCCCGGGTTCGCTTCCTGGTCACTTCTGCTTGCCATCCATTGCATAGTAGTTTTAATAGCGTCTATCCTGTCTTCCCGACACGGTGAATTTCTACCGCTTCTAGTTCTTTCATCTTGCCTAGGGGAATGAGGTCTATATATACTTTTATGGCTGTGATTTTCGTTATCAGTCTCTCCGGAATAACGTCTGTATCTGGGCAATTGTGCCCTTCCCTATCTCTCGAAAATCTCGCCTGCATGAAATTTACTTGTGCATTTCGTCCTCTTTGAAATGTCTCATATCTTCCCCTATGGTTATTATTGAAATGGTTTCTTCTTCTACTATCAAAATTACTAGCACTTTTCGGTACGGGACCATGATACCTTTCCCGTGTATCATAATTTCTACCGTTTCCTGACTGTGCCCCCTGCCCGAAAGACTTTGTAGGACTTCTCTCGTATTTTGTAAAACCTTTCTCATTACTTGCATCATTCTGGATTTTGTTTCTTTCTAACGCGGTCAAGAACTCTATCATCGCGGCAATCGTAACTGGTCTAGCAATGATTGAATACTGTTGAATTGTTTCCGGAAAGTGATTGGTCACCTGATTAATCAATTCACATTCGGGTATGGGTGGTTCAATCATTCGGGATCTTCTGGCTACTCCCATGAAATAATTCACCATTGAGCCATCCTTTCGTGCGTTATATTTTCCATTACTTAATTCTGCCCTAATGCTTGCCTGTCGAGTTGCACCCCAGTACCGATTCAAAAATATGTGCTTAAAAGTTTCATATTTTTGTTCTAGCCCTACAGATAATTCCAGCCAATTCGAAGCGTTAGCTTTGAAACATTTGCGTACTTCCGTCAGTTTATATTCTTCCGGTATGCCCTTCACAATAAAATATTCCTTCAGATTATAAATGAACGTTTTTGGATCGTCAGAATGTTCGTCTTGAAATATTGGTGGAGATATCTCACTGAGAATATGGTTAGGCCATGGTACATTTTAACCGCCATTTCTCATTCTATTCTGGTTGTTACTACCTGAAGTACTGGGTCCTAAGTTTAGCATAGGAATGTCAGCTGACGCATTTGGCGTTGCCTCGTTCCTCGCTGTCTCACCACTTATACTACTAGCTGAAGTACTGCTGTTATCTGAGATGCTTAACCTTTCAAGCAACGCTTTAATCTTGTCACCAACTTCGTCCATTCCTACTGTTAATTTTCTATTCTCTTTTCCCGAAACTTCCAACCTCTTTTGATGTACTTCTAACGTTTTACCTATATCTTCCCTTTCTTTTGTTAATTCTTGACTTATTTCTTCCCTAAGCTTCCTATTCTCCTTCTCTAGCCTTGCACTAATCTCTTGTCTAACACTTCTAAGTTATTCACCAATTCCTGTATTAATATCTTGTTTTACAATTTTTATTTCCTCCCTAACCTGCTCATGATTTTCCCTAACCTCCAATCTTACGCTTTCAATTTCACTCCTAACCTCGTCCTTAAAACTTTCTAGAACTTACTGTTGATTTTGTATTATATTCTTACTACTAATTTTCATTTCCTCCCTGAAGTTGTTCTCTAATTTTCCTATACCTTCCCTACTAGCCTTCATCTCCTCCCTGAAGTTATTCTCTAATTTTCCTATATCTTCCCTACTAGCCTTCATCTCTTCCCTGAAGTTATTCTCTAATTTTCCTATATCTTCCCTACTAGCCTTCATTTCCTCCCTTAACTCTTTCTGACTATTTTCTAATTTTTCACCGAAGCCGTGTATCAGTACAAGTGACTCCAACACCTGATTGTTCATAGTACTACGCTGAGTTGAAACTTCTCTGTCTACATTACTTTCCCTTAACTGTTCTACATTGCTTTGCACATTCCTATCACCTACATTTTCTACATTACTCAAAACACTATTTACATCACCCTCCTGAACATCCATATTTACATCAGCCTGCTCTAACATTTTTCCACTTCTCAAATACATGTATCACTGGAACACACACACACATATATACAGTACTTTTTATCTGCTGCCTGCTGCTGCTGTTGTCGATCCTCTTGGTCCTCGTGGTCTGGTTGCCTCGTTGTCTGCTAATCTGCTGCTATGATGTTCAGCTCCACTGTAGTTTGGTTTTACTGCAGTTCGGGCCCCAGTTGGTGCGCCATATGAAGCGGCTATTAAACAAACACGTGGTTGATCTGTCGTCTCGTCGCTGCTTGGTAGAATGTGGAATACTATGACTCCACGTTCGATTTCGCTATTACGAGCGAAATGCTGCGTCTCGTTTTATTTTCCTCAGCTGCTCCGCATAGATCTTAAACTCTGGGTATGCGTGGGTTTTGCACAGAAAAACCAGAGCTTTCCTTTAAATGCTGTTTATTCTCACAACTTTGAATAAAGGTTTGCCGATATGTCGTTACTACGACTGCAGAGTAAATTCACTAACTTATCCCAGTGTAATATACTGTCGGTCAGTGACGGCCAACAGCCACTCTGACCAACCTCCTTCGACGAGAGTTGTTACGCAAGTGTCCCTCTCTTCCTCTACCAGTTTCAGCGCGAATCTTAGCGTCACCACGCCAAGTGAGCGCCCTTTCACTTTTCTTAATCGATCAGGTTTTGCAAAGCAGTTTTCCGGGAAACCTGCTCTCGGGGAATGCCAAAGTACCTGGCCGCTGACCCTTACTACCTGCTTGAACATTTTCATCCCGTACTGACACTTTTAGAACCAAAGTAAGCCAAACTAGATGAACCTTTTTAACATGGACTGATTTCCAAATTATATTATTTCAATATTCTGTGTATTTACAGTTTCGGCTTCAATATTCTTAAAGAAAATTATAAGTCTCAGGTTTAACACATGTTTTCTCCAGGATTAGTGTGATAATGAAACATTAATGTTTATATTTTATTAATATAACATTTATTTATAAAAAATTCATGAAGAAATAAGTGCATCCTTCAAAGTGACATTTAAAAACATGATACAAAATAGAACTCTAATGGCTCTGGAAACAATTCTAAAAGTTCTATGTAGTTTGAATAAAAATATTGTGAAGTAAATCATGTTTTCTCTATGAGAACAGGAATTGCATACTTTTGAAGTTGTGGCTTTAGGAGTGTTACAAATATATATCCTTATAACAAAAAATAAGTAAGTACAAGTGATCCCAAATGCATAGGTTAAATACACAATAATTTGAGGAGCATTTTTTCACAACTGAATATGACCACCCAGAATCGAAAATGTGTTAGGAAGAGAATTCTCTTAAGATTCTTGATTGCTATATGAGGTTGCTGTTATTTTCTACCAAAACTGAACATGTCGTGTATAAATCTGCATTTAAAGTTGTAAGTGAACATGTCCAACACAATTTACCATACAGTCAATATTTTGTGTCAAAACTGAACGTGTCCACTTTCAGAATTTTTCTCTTTGTCATATGCTTCCTTTCTCGGAAGTTTGTGAAAGCTGTGTAGTAACGTTTCCCCCCCTCAATAACGAGGATTTAGTGTGTTCTTACTCGGTCAGTTTGCGGTAATTAGTTCTCAGGTACGCATTAGCTTTTAGTAAGAGTGCAGATATTCTTTATACATCAGGTTCTCATTGAGGTGAACGAAAGTTAATTTTGAAGAGTGCAGTGGAAGTAATAGACAACTAAATTAATTTTGATTTTAGGAAGACCGAAATCGGAAATCAAATTGAGAAGCCAAAAGGAAAAATGCTGACCGGGACCTAGAATAACTCAGCTAAGCTGTTGGAGACGCCATGTTCTCATAACACTAACATGTTGTTCTCTTGAGAAATTACCCAAGTATAATACCTTTAGCTGTACCTTCACTTTCTTTAATGTATAAACAGTAAAGCAATCAATGAATAGGACGGAAAACAGCATTTTATTTTTCACTAGCAAGACATTTTTAATCAAAGCTTAATAGGTTCAAATAGTTTTAGCCATTAATTTGAAAACCAAAAGTGCTATGTATGTGGTTTTTAAGTATATGAATAAGAACTCTTAAAGCTTCATGTATAGCCTTAAATCAAAGAAAATGAAAACTTTATAGCATGGATATACGTTTTTATTCTTCATTTGGTAAATATTTTCAAGTGATAGACAAGTTAAGTTTTAAAAAACGCTCCTCATTTATTATTAAAAGGATATAATTAAAGAAAAACTGTTAACCCAGATCAACTTTTAATAATAAGGTTCTGTAACTATTTCTCCAATTCTTTCATGGTACCTTCGAATCTTCATTGTACTGTACATGTTACATTTTCAAATGCTTAACGTCAAAACCAACATTCTTTTCATTTATGATCAACACATAAATTTTATTGCCAAGTATGGTATTGGCAACGATCATAAGCCCATACTCCTTTCCATTGAATTTTATACCTTCCTGCTTAACAGACATGACTCTTTGGACCTTGGTACTAACAAGAAAGTCATCAGCACCGAAAACATGTATCTTCTTTATGCCTCCATATTCTACCAGACGAACTTTGGTCTTAAAGCTGGTACTGTTCACAATAATGATTTGCACTTCATGTGCGATCTCGTTTGCGAAATCAAACTTTGCTCCAAAGCCAGCCCTGCTTTGTATTAAATATCGAGCTTCCAAAACATCATTATCAGCACACATGCAGATATTCTCTCGACGAATATCGTGGGCCATCCAAAGGGCTGAGCCGAAGTTCAACAGTGTGGACGTGGATCTGTGGCGATATACCACAGCCATTATAAGGCAGCGTCTGGTGTCTGAATCAACAGGTATGTTTAGTGATTCACACAAGGCAGTCACTTTTGAAGCCAGCGCTCTTATATGCTGCATAATTGCTTCTTCACTGTTGTCCTGAAACATTGAGAAAACTCATTAAATTAATTTGTTTTATGTAAATATTAGATAAAAATATTTGAAGTTATAAACATATTTATGAAATATGAGATCCTCTGAATCCTAAAAATAACAATTTTTACATAGTTCTACCAGATACTTAGTAGACAAGGAAATTAGGCGTTACATTTCACTAAAAATTTGATTTTGAGGTACCACCGGAAACCTGTTTGAGTACTCATGGATCCAAAGGGCTGGTTTGGAAAGGGTCTGTCAGTGTGCGTGTAGGGACAACGCAATTTCAAAGCAAAATGTGGGACTCATCTCAAATTTGGTACATGAATTTTGAATCTTCAAAAGGTTATTTTATTAAGAATATTTCATCAAGAATATTTGCTAAAACAAAATATACTTCATATGGACTTCATATGGAAAACTCTTTATCCAAGACTCACAAATGTCAGCTTCTCTGCAAATTATTATGCGTTCATCATTAACTTTGCTTTTTGCCATGATTGTTTCTTTAACGGATTTCGTTTTATAAGGGTGCTGAAGACCAAGTAGTTCAGTACTCTTTTAATACGCACCACCACCGCCGACACCACCGCCACCACCTCCGCCACCTCCACCATTACCATCATCGGCCGCGCTGCGGTGAAATGGTTAGACTACTCGACTCTCACAGAAGTGGACTGAGTTCGATCCCTGGCGTCCGAATGTGAGATTTGTGGTGAATAACGCGGCGTAGGTGCGGGGCTCCTGTTTTCCCCGCCGTCTCCGGTGCTTCATCTTCATTTCAAGTATCACTTGTATCAGCACCTGCTGTGCCCCATATAGTAAAAGCGGGCGTTAAACACTATAATATAGATCATCATCATCATCATCATCATCATCATCATCGTCGTCGTCGTCGTCGTCGTGGTCGTGGTCGTGGTCGTCGTCATTTTCGATTTTCTCAAGAGTGTCTCTGAACGGTTGAAACGAAGTTGATTAAAATATCACGTATTTAGGATATTTACATTATAAATAAAATGTATACCTTGACTTTGTTTGGAAATCACCTGGAGATCCTCTTAATTCGGAATAAATTGTTTATAATCCTACTTTACTGGTGATTTATAAATTAGACAAAAGCTTACTAAATAGAATGTTCAATCAAACACAAAATTTATTTCACATAAAGTTTCGTGACTATCCAGCATTTAGCAACCAGCTGTGCCTTCAAAGGTCTGAATATTGCTTCTCTCTGTGTGTCAAGCGCACGCCAAAAACAAACTGTCTTTCAACTTTATTTTATCAAAGGTTTCTTTTAGTTAATTAATATAAAATAATTGTAAATGTTAAATAAACCAAGTTGTAAATGTTAGAGAGAGTCACTGAACGTAACAGTTCATATGTTGGAACAAGGTGCTGACATAACTCAGAAACAAACTGTCGGATAAATGCTAACCTCACATTTAAGTTCAATTATGTTTTTCTTCTTTTTTGTAATTTTATGTCCTCCAAATTTAAGTCATATCGGACGGTGAATGAAAGATACCCGACATTCGTCTTTAAGGATAAGGGAATATCCCGGAAAAACTTTATCCAGGTAACTAAACCTGACCGAGATTCGAACTCGGGATCTCTTGAACGTGAGGCAGACATGCTACCACCACACTACCGAGGCGGGAAATTATTTTCTTAATTTCCGCTCGAGGATTTTTAAGAAAGAGTTTCCCTGCTAACCTGAATTACCCTTAACATGCTATATTTTATTTGATATATATTTTATCAAAAATTTCTCTAAATATATTGGTAAAAGCACAAAAGTCACGCAATGTAAAATGTCAATTTTCTATATTCTTGTAATAGATTATTAAAAGCTCTTCGTTACAGAACATTTTTATATAATAATGTGTAAAGTCTAATATATGGCGTTATTTCCGCTTGTCCATTCTCGTATACTACTAGATATTATTCACTGAGGAATTAGAAACAATGAAGTATTATTCAATACCTGATATCTATATTTTCTCTCTTAGTATTTGTAAAAGCGTATAACGGCAAATGACATAAACATTTGTATAAAACATTTTTTTTTTTAATTTACGTCCGCCCCAACGTTAAGTTATATCGGATGGTGAATGAATTGAGTGAAATAATGCTCAAATGAGTCCAGGGTCCATGGAGCTTAGAGTTACCCGACATTCGCCTTGAAGGATAAGGGAAAACCACGGAAAAAACCTTATCCAGACAACTCACCCTGACCGAGATTCGAACTCGGGACCTCTTGAACGTGAGGTAGACATGCTACCATCTACACTACCGAGGCTAGCTGTATAAAACAATATAAAACAATATAAACCTCGACATAAATTAACAATGAATATAGGCGCAGTTATTCAGGAAATTGTGCTAGTTTCGGTACGAACAACGAGACAGTGTGTTGGTATCTTTTGGTGTGTTACTTTATATAATGTTGGCATAACCGTTTCACAATTCGTGTTCTACACCAGTCCTTGTGGTGCCAATCTATTATTGGTTTATATCGAAATCAAATAACACAAGTAATGACCGATGAATAATGTGCGTAGCCGAGGTGCATAGTGAAAAGGGAGGGGTAAGGAGGAATTTAACCTTAGTGAAAGAATTGTCAGCACCACCTCCTTGCTGTGTTCGTCGCCCATTGGCTTGATGTCATAAACAGGTGGAAGGACAAGGAATTGAGTATAAGGAATGGTGGTTCTTGTATTAACTACTAGAACGTTATTGACCTTGTGATTTCCCTTTATGTTTGTCTACGTGACGAAAATATACTTTAGTATGCTCGGTATATTTTGTGTAGACAGAGCTTAAGTTACAGCTTTGTATTGTTTTGTAATGAAATGAGATGATTCGAAATAAATATGCGCAATGTTGAGTTCATAATAAAATACATAAATCTGTCCCAACCCTCATTCCATTCCCAAGAAAACTGCACAAACTTGAGAAGGTTTATTATTCGAAAAGGATGGGCAATCTGATCCATTCCTCAATAACCGCTGATAAAATAATAAAAGTCCGATGAGACGCATTCTGAATTATAGGTTTCAATGTAGCTTGTGCTCTCTGGGCGTCTGGTTCACCTTCGCCATCGCGAAGCAAGGGGCACGGGCATGCCTTCCTATCGCTGACAGGGGTTTGCACTGGGGGCGTGGTGCCATTCACTTACCAACCTAAAAAGCTGTTCCATATATCGGAAACTTTCCGTGCACGGGACTGTACATTTTCAATGTCTCCGAGAAGCTAATGCTGCGTCTCATAAGTTAGTAGTCAATACCGCTATATTTATACTGTAGCGACCTTTACTTGGCTTGGCGAAGGGAGTCAAACAGCCGGTCATATCAGCTGTATGGCAGAAAGGTACCCCATGAACTTCAGAAAATGACCATCTCTGTAGTGTATGTAGTAGTAAGTCTGCCTCACCTTCTAGAGGTCCAGAGGTCGAATCTCGATCAGTAAGAGTTATCTATATAATGTTTTGCCCGGGATTTTCCCTTCTTCTGAAACATGAATGTCAGGTAACTCTAAGCTCTATGGTCCCTGCGCACATTTGAAAACTTTTTAATTCATCGAATGAACTGAAAAATGAGGAAGATGAGCAATCTAGCACCAAGGCAACTAGCTATGGTATCACAGCAAAGTAAGACGACGCTGAGCTGCGGTAAACTGCAAGGACCTCCAAGAATAATGTGCTGCAAATGCAATATTGGTTTATCCACACCGAGTTTTGCACCGTATCATAAAAATAAGTAATATTGCCTTAACATAGTATGAATGACATGAACTGCATTATTTTATTTGCTGTCATGTATTCCGCTTAAAATTTATGTTCTGCACAGCGTTACTTTTAAGTTATGTTTTCTTCTATTAAAATGATTAATTATTTTTGTTTTTCTTCCTGTAGGATTTTGCTTTGATTAGAGAAAGTATAGAAATATGTAATCTGTAAAATTCAGAAGTGAAGATTAATTCAGGGAGAAGTGACTTACTTAGGTCTGGAATGTTTGAAATAATATTTTGTAAATCTCTCACGTCTTATCAGTCATAATTAAGTTATTCAGCATAAAGAACCATTCACAGACTCACTGTCCTGCGATACTTACCCTGTTTTGATGAAAATAGACTACTTATATGGAAGCAAACGCGCTGATTTCAAAAGTGTTTGCAGTTATCGCATAGCACGTACCATTGTTATGGAATTCTATACTTTGAGTATATTGGACGCTATATATATATATATATATATATATATATATATTGTCACCCAATTAGGGAAGGGACGGATAGGCGACAGTTGGGAGAGACCCTAGGCAGCTGCGCCACGCCCACTCATCGGTCTCTGTCACTAACTGAAGGGTGATTTGCGGAATTGCCGCCTGTCCCTCGATGTTTCTCTCCCCTTCTTCTGTGGTCTGGAACGTTCGGGTAATTAGAGACTTCTAGAAAATCAGTGACATTCGTATAAAAAGGGTTTCAGAGAGACAGTTAGCGAGTCAGTGTTTGACGTGCTAGCGAAGGACGTGTTAATGAACGAGAAGACTGTGCGTGCATCGGAGTTTGCGTAATCGCGAGTACAAGGAAATTGTAACGGACGAACTGGTGAATTGTAATTGTGTGCAGCACGTAATTCTGTGTAATTGGCAAGTGTTAAACTGTAAGTCGGTGGAAATAAAGAACATTTTTGAGTGGTGAAATTGGACTTTTCATTTCACGGACCCACAAAGTCACACTGGTGTCAGGAAGCGGGAAGATAACATCACCGAGCATTACAACCATGGACGCGGCATTGGAGAAAATTTTGGAGAAGATGATGGAAATGAAGGCGGAACTGACAGAAATGAAGACGGCAAATGAAAACCTCGCTGCAAAAATAGAAGCGGCAAACGACAGCATCACCGGGAAGATGGAAGAAATGAAGGCCGAATTAACAGCGAAGACGGAAACGGCTAACAGCAACTTGGCCACGACAATGACCTCAAAGATGGCCGAACTGACCACAGAAATGAGGGCAGCGAACGACAGTCTGGCCACGGAAATGAAGGAGGCGAACGAGGTCCTCGCCGCCAAATTTGAGGAACAGTTGGCCGGCATGAGGGATGACGTCACGAACCTGGGCAAGCGGATGGGTCAAGTAGACGACCGCCTTAATGATTTAGAGGAAAAAGCCGACAATAACGCCAAGACCCTGAACGCCGTGGTGGAAGACGTCGAAGACCTTGCTAACCGCGTTAACAACCTGGAGGGAAAGGCCGACAACGGCGCCAAGTCCCTGAGCGCCATGGTGGAGGACGTCGTCGGCAGGAGGTTGAAGGATTTGAAGGCCGACGCACCGGGACGCGACATAACATCGCCGCGCGTCAAACCTCTCAAGTATGACGGCGCGTCAACGTTTGAGGTCTTCCGCCGCCAGTTCGAAACAGTGGCCAGGCACAACGGATGGTCACTGGATGAGGAGGCCACACAGTTAATAGCCAGCCTCCAGGGAAGAGCCGCGGAAGTCCTAAACGCGGTGCAGACGACGGCGGCGCCCAAGGACATCTGGGAAGCCCTGGAGAATCGCTTCGGGAACCACCGCTTAGCCGCAGCATATCGCAGCCAGCTAAAGGCAAGGTCACAGCAGCCGGGGGAGACGCTGCAGGAGTTCGCCATTGCGATCGAGCAGCTGGCTAGCAAGGCCCTGGTTGACGTGCCACTGGAGTTCGTATCCCGGGAAGCCGCCTACAATTTTGTCGACGGGGTACGGGACACGGAGATTCGTCAGCGCCTAATGCTCGGCGAATATAAAACCATCCACGAGGCGCTGACAGCGGCATTAAGAATGGAGGCGGCCAAAATTACATCTATCCCGACGTCGAGAACGAGGAGTGTCCGCTACGCCGGAGACAGAAGACCAGCTGAGGGACGCCGGCGAACACCTAGTGGCCTGTGTTGGGGGTGTGGACAGCCCGGACACCTGCAGAGAGACTGCCCACACCGGGAAGAGCAGCCGGAAAAACGAGTAAGGGCCGTCGTGGAGAGGGGCACGTCGGCGCCATCACCACCATCACCACCATCCCCTCGAGTGACACTGCGCGCCGTCAGCCGGCGTATGGATGACAGCCTCATCGCGGACGGTTGGATAAGAGGAAAGCCGTGCCGCGTGCTGGTGGACACCGGGGCGGCCGTGACCATCATCAGACCTGACGTGGCGAAGGGTTTGACGGCAAGGAAGCCAAGCCGGCCATACCAGCTTGTCACGGCATCGGGCGACACCTTGCCTGTGGAGAAGGAGGCCCTGCTGGAGCTGAACTTGGGACGGAGTGTCGTGCGTCTGTGGGTGTTCGTCGCGAAGGTGGCTGAGGAGGTGATCCTGGGACTGGATGCCCTCAGGAGCCATGAGGCGACGGTCGACGTCGGCAAGAAGGTCCTGCGGCTTAACGGAGAAGAAGTTATACTCCGTCAACCCGAAGAGCGCCTTGGAATTTGCAGGGTCATCCTGGACGAAGACGTGGTTGTTCCCGCGAGGAGCGAGGTGGTGGTGACGGCGCGACTGGAGGGCCAGAGAACCAGGAACATGATGCTGGACCAGAAGACGCCGGTAAACGGACTGTGTGTAGCCAGGACATTGCTGCCGTGCCGAGAGGAGGTGCCAGTGAGACTGCTAAATCCAACGGACACCGATCACGACGTCCAGGCCGGGACGGAGTTGGGAACGTGCGAGCCCGTGGTGAGCGTAACGGCAATCGACAAGACACAGGAGCCGGTGCCGAAGCTACACCTGGGACCCCGGTTAGAAGGCTTACTGGAGAGGGCGGCCGACCACCTGACCGCGGAACAGCTGGAGCAGGTTCGACAACTACTGGGGCGATACGAGCGCGTCTTCAGCCAAGGCGATAGTGACTACGGCCGCACGGACAAAGTGCTTCACCACATCGACACCGGAGACGCCCGGCCTATTCGGCAACCACATAGGCGCGTTCCGCTGGCGAAGCAAGGGGCGGTACGAGACATGCTGGAGGACATGAGATCCAGGGGAGTGATTGAAGAGTCTGACAGCCCTTGGTGTTCCCCTGTAGTCTTGGTGACGAAGAAGAACGGCGAGCTGCGCTTCTGTGTAGACTACAGAAAGCTGAACGCTGTCACCCGGAAGGACTGTTTTCCCTTACCCCGGATTGACGACACCCTGGACACGCTAGCTGGTGCACAGTGGTTCTCGACCCTGGACCTGAAGTCGGGCTACTGGCAGGTAGCTCTAGACCCGAGAGACAAGGAGAAGACCGCATTCTCGACGGGCCAAGGGCTCTGGCAGTTCACGGTTATGCCCTTTGGCCTCTGCAACGCACCAGCTACCTTCCAGCGCCTTATGGAGTCAGTGATGAGAGGGCTGACTTACGATGCCTGCCTGCTATACCTGGACGACATCATCATCGTCGGAAAGACTTTTGAAGATCACCTCGAGAATCTGAGTAAGGTGCTACAGAGACTGCAAGCGACCAACTTGAAGCTGAACGCGAAGAAGTGCCAGCTCTTCCGCAAGGAAGTTAACTACTTGGGCCACATAGTCTCAGCAACCGGAGTGGCCACAGACCCGGAGAAGACAAAGGCCGTGAGAGATTGGCCTCGCCCAAGGGATAGAAAAGAGCTGCGCAGTTTCCTGGGGCTGTGCAGTTATTACCGCCGCTTCATAAAGGGGTTCTCCAACATCGCCAAACCCCTCACCCGCCTGACAGAGGAACACCGGCCTTATGTGTGGACGGAGGACGCCGAAGACACTTTCCAGCACCTGAAGGAAACCCTGTGCAGTGCTCCGATTTTGGGTTTCCCGCAACTGGGTGGCGCCTTCATTGTGGACACCGACGCCAGCGACCATTGCATTGGAGGTGTCCTATCGCAGATCCAGGATGGCCATGAGCGGGTGATAGCCTACTACAGCAAGACGCTATCCAAGGCAGAGAAGAACTACTGCGTCACCCGGCGGGAGTTACTGGCGGTAGTAAGGACATTGGAGCACTTCCACAAGTACCTGTACGGTCAGCCATTCCACCTGAGGACTGACCATTCCGCCCTAACCTGGCTATTGAGCTTTAAGAACCTGGAAGGCCAGATAGCACGTTGGGTCCAGAGGCTGCAGGAGTACGACTTCACCTCGGAACATCGTAGAGGGAAGAGCCACGGTAACGCTGACGCCATGTCCCGAAGACCCTGTCCAGAAGGGTGCGGCCAGTGCACAAGAGTGGAGGAGAAGGAGCGTGCCGCAGCAGTCCGGGTAGTCACGGCAGTGCCTGCGGATGGCTGGGATAGCGCAGGCCTGAGGAGGGAGCAGCTGGCGGACGCAGACTTGGGGCCACTCTTAAGGGAAGTGGAGGCAGGGATGAGACCAAACTGGGAGCACATCGCACCGAGGAGCGCCACCTACAAGTCGTACTGGGCCCAATGGGACTCGTTGAAGACCAGAGAGGGCGTGCTGTTCCGGTTATGGGAGTCACCCGATGGGAAGACGCAGAGAGAACAGCTGGTACTTCCCCGGAGTAAGGTCCCGGAAGTCTTGGAGGAAGTGCACGCCGGTGCTTCGGGAGGACACCTGGGGGCGAACCGAACGATCGACAAACTTCGGCAGCGCTACTACTGGCTGAGACTCCGAGCAGATGCTGAGAGATGGTGCCGTCAGTGTCACGTGTGCGCGGCGAGTCGTGGCCCCCAGACTAGGAGCCGTGGTCGCATGCAGCAGTACAACGTCGGAGCGCCATTAGAGCGGCTCGCCGTTGACATTGCTGGACCGTTCCCAGTTTCCGACCGAGGCAACAAGTACCTAATGGTGGTCGTGGTCTACTTCACCAAGTGGCCGGAGGTGTATGCCATCCCAAACCAAGAGGCAAAGACAATCACAGACTGCCTCGTGGAGCAAGTGTTCTGTCGATTTGGGGTGCCGTTAGAGCTACACAGTGACCAGGGTACCAACTTTGAGTCCAACCTAATGAAGGAGGCATTACAAAGGCTTGGGGTAAACAAGACCCGCACGACGCCTCTACATCCCCAGTCGGATGGCATGGTCGAAAGATACATCAAGACCTTAGAGGAACACCTGAGGAAGGTCGTGGCCAGCCATCAGCGAGACTGGGACGTCAAGGTGCCACTGTTCTTGCTGGCCTACCGCTCGTCTACACACGACACAACTGGGATGACGCCAGCCAGCTTAATGTTCGGTCGAGAGTTGCGCCTCCCTTGTGACCTGGCTTTTGGAAGCCCTCCGGAGGCGAAGCAGCCTGTGACCGAGTATGTGGATAACCTGGTGGACCACCTCCACGACATGCACGAGATGGCTCGCCAGAACATCCAGAAGGCGAGCGACCGCATGAAGACCAGATATGACAGGCAAGCCAACAGCCAAGGGTTCCAGCAAGGTGACCTGGTCTGGTTGTACCGTCCTACCCGAACCAAGGGACGCTGCCCGAAGCTCCAGCAGCCATGGCAAGGACCGTACCGAGTGGTGAAGAGGATTAACGACGTGGTCTACCGCATCCAGAAGGTTCCCCGGGGGAAGATGTTGGTGGTACACCTGGATCGTCTTGCACGCTACGATGGTGCTGTTCGGGACGACCAGCTTTGAGGAGGGAGCAGTGTCACCCAATTAGGGAAGGGACGGATAGGCGACAGTTGGGAGAGACCCTAGGCAGCTGGGCCACGCCCACTCATCGGTCTCTGTCACTAACTGAAGGGTGATTTGCGGAAGTGCCGCCTGTCCCTCGATGTTTCTCTCCCCTTCTTCTGTGGTCTGGAACGTTCGGGTAATTAGAGACTTCTAGAAAATCAGTGACATTCCTATAAAAAGGGTTTCAGAGAGACAGTTAGCGAGTCAGTGTTTGACGTGCTAGCGAAGGACGTGTTAATGAACGAGAAGACTGTGCTTGCATCGGAGTTTGCGTAATCGCGAGTACAAGGAAATTGTAACGGACGAACTGGTGAATTGTAATTGTGTGCAGCACGTAATTCTGTGTAATTGGCAAGTGTTAAACTGTAAGTCGGTGGAAATAAAGAACATTTTTGAGTGGTGAAATTGGACTTTTCATTTCACGGACCCACAAAGTCACAATATATATATATATATATATATATATATATATATATATATATATAATTAGGATTGTAGATATATATTTACTTTAGTCCCTGGGTAAACAGAAAACTCGAATACAGATGAGGATTTCCCAGCATACATTTCTGAAGACAAGTCACAGCATTTTAGTCAAGAAGAGTTAAACAATTTACTTAGAAACTTAAGCCTTACCAAGAAGAAGAACGAATTACTTGAATCAAGGTTGAAAGAGAAGAATATGCTGGGTCCAGATACCACATTTTACGTGGTATAGGAATTGAGACGAAGAATTTATCAAGTTCTGTAAGATTCAAGACCAACTTGTCTATTGTTGTTATGTACCAAGGTTAATTTAACAACTGGGAAGACCAACACATGATAGCAACAACTAGCATTTATTTAGTGATGCTTCGAAAAGAAGTCTAAAGGCCGTTGTATTACCCAACAGAAGAGAATTGTCCTCAACATCAGTTGCATATTCTGTGTTTGTAAAGGAATCACATGAAAATATTTAAACTATTTTAAAAATAATTACAAGGAACATATGACTAGTGTGGGGAGATTGACGGTATCCTGTACCTTACTATGGCAGCAAGGAGGTTATACAAAACACCTACGCTTTTTATAAAATGGGACACTACAAACAAGGTTAACACTGGACAGTGAGTGCGTATCCTAAGAGAAAAAGTTTAACGCTAGCAGGAAAAAAGACGTCGTTCGTGTCAGTCTAGTTCATCCTTCATCCAAGGAAAATGATGTTGTATCATTTGCGTATAAAGTTATGTATTAGCAAGCAATTTGTGAAATGCGGCATACTCCAGTGCCATTAAGTTGCAAAACCGCATATTATATAAATTGTTTGGGTTCTTGTGGTTGAAATTCGGAGCTATGAGTTCTCTTCTCAGGTGAATGGTTATAGGAAAATGGGTTTGTAGATGTTGGTTGCCCAGTGGAATCAATAATTCTCAGATGACTGTGAATTTTTTTTTAATTATCTTGTAGTGTGTTTGTTTCATTAAGACTGAGTTGCAACGGTGACCACTTCCAATTAAATTCTACCAACGTATTATATTTTCTTCTCCCGACTAATACGTCTGACTTCTTCAAGTATGATGTAGCGAGTCTTTTACTAAATGTTACATTTTCTTCTCCCGACCGACACTAACACGTCTCACCTCTTGAAGAACGATCTAGCAAGTCTTTTACTAATGTTACATTTTCTTCTCCCGACTGACACTAACGTCGCACCTCTTGAAGAACGATCTAGCATGTCTTTTACTAAATGTTACATTTTCTTTTCCCGACCGACACTAACACGTCTCACCTCCTGAAGAACGATCTAGCAAGTCTTTTACTAAATGTTACATTTTCTTCTCCCGACCGACACTAACACGTCTCACCTCTTGAAGAACGATCTAGCAAGTCTTTTAGTAAATGTTACATTTTTCTCTCCCGACCGACACTAACACGTCTCATCTCTTGAAGAACGATCTAGCAAGTCTTTTACTAAATGTTACAATTTCTTCTCCCGACCGACACTAACACGTCTCATCTCTTGAAGTACGGTATAGCAATTAAGTTTCCTCGACTTCGCGATTCAGTTCGAACCTAATTCTGCTCCCCACTCTCACTTATCACATGACCAAAATAGCTCACCCTTCTCTCCATTTTTCAAATCTTACTTTATTATTGGTTTCTGATTTATTTCGATTTATTTTTTATTTGTTTACAAAACTCATCTAACTCATTTACTTAACGCCTACCCTGAGTTCGGACATGCCTACCCTGGGCTCTTTGTAACGATATACATCGTTATCACATAAGTAAACTAGGACGTTCTAACCTTCATGCTTCATCGCACCCTGAAAGCCTTTTTGTCTCAATGCATTCATTGGTACTAGCGATCTATGGTTCTAAGACGTTCAACCCTTTCTGACACAAAGAAGGTAACGGTCCTCTTTCCTGTCGCTTACAACGTGTAGATTTTACCCGAGTATTCTTCCTACCTTGCCTTGAAGCTGACATGCCTTGCTATATTAAATTATGTTCTTTCTTCCTCATTCTTTAACTAAACCGCTATTTTATTCATCATCCTAACCATTCTAATTTCATATTAATATAATAAAATTTCTTTATATATATTGGTTTATCAAAGCATTTCTTATTTATTAATATTTCTTTCTTCAATATCGAGATTTCTATTAATTTGTTGCCTCATAATCGCTGTCTGATACTGACTGCGGTTACAGAAAGCATTGGGCAAAAATGGTTTGTGTTTAGAACACCTTAGCAATAAATTTTCTGTGATATCCGAAGCTAAGAAAATAGGGCATATTCTATGGATCTCAGATAAGACAACTAGTGAAGGATTGTGCATTTTGGACACCATAAATGGCAGAAAACTGCAAAAATGGTGTGCTTTCAAATAGGTAATTAATAAGTTTCTTGGAAATATAAAAGATCCGCCATAACAAGAAATATGCTATGAGCTCTTGGGTGTAATATGAGCTTAAAGCTTCACTTTTTGAATTCTCTCTAGACAATTTATTTTTTTATTCCTCAGTAATGAACCAGGTAAAAGATTTCTTCAAGAAATCAAAGGGAATGGACAGGAGAATGATCAGGGTCCATGGAACCTTGCGGTTAGCGGTCTACTGTTGGTGCTTGAGAAGGGAAGTTCTTGAACCTTGACATAAACAAATGAACGTGGTCTTCCTTCCAACCAAGGTAAAAGTAACTTCATGCCTTCCTTTACAGATATGTAGGTGTATGTATGTGATTATTACTGATAATTTCTGGGTTCTGTATATATTTAGTGATACACGTGTTTTTACACCAAAAGCAGTATTTTGAAATTTTTATGTGCATTGTGAGAAAACCTAACATGATAGAGAAAAATGACATGTAGCATTCAGTTTAGTACATTCAAATTAGTTAATATCACCTTTCAGATAGCATACAGGCGAACAAAAGTTTTATTTTGCAGGACATTCCATTTCCCCAAAAATGTGAGGATATGTGCTTTGTTATCTTTGTAAACATCTTTAATAAATTTGGTTTTAATTAAAATCACTAGAGCTATTTTTAAAAACATCGATAACAACGAACTTTGTCTACACATATGAATAATTTCGCGTGCACGAATGTTACTGAATTTGAGTACCCTGACAGAACACTCCAGTATCTTCTAGACTCTGAAGCTATAATCATTGCTTCGCCGTAGCTGAAGATTCCGGACTCAGTGTTTTGCAAAACATCGGGAAATAAAGTTAACTGGAGCCGACATATAGACCCGGAAAACATATATAATGGGAACCGCCGCCCGTCAAAGTCTTAACATTTATCTTGTATAGCATAGCACCCACTGATTAACAACATATGATAGAACAAGTCATGTGAATCTAGCGTATCAGAAATTATATTATTGGTACCAAATATTCACCAACCGGTCTCTCTAAGGATTTATATTAACTGTGTAAAACCAGACGTTTATTAATATGATTTTAAAGTGCTTAAAGATTAGAGACTAACCGACTAGAAAAATGCCGTAAACTCTTGCTAAAAAATCGATACCTGACAGTTCTCGCGGGCATCCAGGATCGCCAGAGGGATCATCTTTAGTGTTTCATGGAGTAAGAAAATAGATGGAGTCCCGCCTTGGATATGTTGTTCGTGTAGATTTGGGTAAATGTGTTTGGGGGTAAAAGTAGAATTAGGAAAACAAAGTTCAAACATATCCTTACCTCAATTTCCTCTATCTTCTCAATTATCTCTATGTTATCAGGATTCATCATCAGATATTCTTGGCGCTGCTCAATAGACTTCTCTGAAACCAGATAAAAGGATATGTATTATGAATTACACAAAAAGCTGAAGTGCGTAGTAGCACGTTGTAAAGCATGCAAAGAGTTTCAAAGTACTTCAGTTTAGATACCTAATGTTGTAAACGTCTTAATAATGTTCAAAACAACTAAAACAACGGCTAAATTAACCGAGGGAGGTAATTCTGACAAGTGATAATTCCATCGCTATGCTTAGACCTGCATTCGTTTGAGAATTTGACGGCACTATCTCTGCTCTATGTGTGACCTTTGTGCAAAAAAGCGGGTGTGATGTATAATTGAAAGTGTAAAAAATCAGTCCAACATACGTAGGGGCATAGGCATAATAACGCAGCATTGTACGGGAGGCATTTTTTGCTGTGGCAATTTACGTCCTCCAACGTTAATGTGTGTGTGTGTGTGTGTGTGTGTGTGTGTGTGTGTGTGTGTGTGTGTGTGTGTGTGGTGTTTAACGCCCGCTTTTACTACATACGGCACCGCAGGCGGTGACTGATGATACATGAGATGAAGTTGGAGCACCGGTGAAATGAGATGGTGGGGGAAACCGGAGGTCCCGGAGAAAACCCCCCCGGCGCCGCGTTGTCCACCACAAATCTCACTTTGTGGTCGCCTGGGATCGAACCCGGGCCGTCTTGGTGAGAATCAAGCGGTCTAACCACTGAGCCACGGCGCGGCCACCCTCCAGTGTTAAGTCATATCGGATGATGAATGAAGTGAGTCCGGGATCCATGGAACTTTTAGCTACCCCACATTCGTTTTTGGGGTAAGGGAAAACCGTGGAAGAAGCCGTAACCAAGTAACTCACCTCAACCGAGATTCTGAACTCGAGACCTCTTGAACGTTAGTCAGACACGCTACCATCTACGCAACACGGGAGGGATTGTTTATCCCTGCGGGCGGAGGTCTACACATGGCTCCGGCACAAAGCTCACGAGGGATGGCCAGCATCTACTTGCAAGTGGTCGCATGAGGCACCTTTCAGACTTAAGTTTTGGCGTTGCGTTTCTACACCGCAGCAGATTTTTGGTACACAGGCCCCACATAGAGCTGAGATGATGCGGTCAAACTGTCAAGCGAATACAAGTAGGGGCATAGTTATGGTTCTCTAGTGAGGTATTACGCGAAACTTCATCCGGGAAATACCAGGTTCCATTCCATTACATTCCCTACCCTGCCCTTCGGCTTTTGCTGATTTTTCCTGGTAGATCAGAATGTGAACCTTCGACGCTACTACCTAGGTTTCAGACCGATTAGTTCATTAATCTACGGCTGTATTATTAAAGTGCTTGATTTAAAGATTATTTGATGCAGTAACAAAATTTATTGCTTTAAATTAAAATTTATAATAACCGTACGAGAGATTAGCTCTGTTCCTCTAAAACATCCGCTTATTGGATTAATAGTACACCGCGAAGTAGTACTTTAACGGCCTAGACAAAAGATAACATTGTTTTTAAGCTAAACATAGGCTCTACCAGCATTCACAATGGTTACTTTATAATAATACTTGACACCAATATTTTCTTTTAAACAAAAGTTGTTCTGCATTGTATATTTTGGATCATAGTAACAAATATTTCATTGTCTCAGTTTTTATGTAAATAAGCCACTATCACCTCTTCGTTTACAAGTGAAATACTATCATTAAATATAATAGGTATATTTTTGTCATATTTTACAGAGATGTTGCTGGCTGCAATTCAGATTCAGTATTATCGGCCCGGATTGAAATTTCCTGAGAACTTTTAGGCATACTTCCAATTATATACATGTTATTTAGAAACAAGCTCTTTGAAAAAGTCACTGTTACCTAATCTGCATCTCATTTTGTTACAATAAACTGTTCCAATAGGGTAGTGTTGGTACGGTGAACAGAGTTCCAGGATTTCAGTGTGAAGCAGAAACCGCAGCTTTCCGATAACACATGATATAGAGGGCCGAAAAAATATATAACTTATTAACAAGCTTACTAGAATAAGTAATATTAGAGATAAGACAGAATATGTTTAATACAAGCAAGGGAATAGAAACCCAGTTTAGCAAAAGGGTAGACAGTACAGGGTGTGAAAATAAAAAAGACAATAGAAAGCGATATAACCATGCCAAAGTTTAGCTAATAAATGAAGTAGAAGAACCAAAACACTGGAGCATCACTGACTTTGACAGAACGCTGGGCCCTGAGAAAGATATCCCAGTGCTTACCAATACCTGACGCCCAAGAACTGCGCTAGCCAAGGGAATAATGTTCTCCCGTCATCAAAAAACAACCTCCCGTTTCCCAACCAAAGAGAATCCTGTACCGGAAAGACGTCCAAATTCCCATCTGCACCAAGTGGTCTTGAGCACATGTCAACAATTCACTGAAGCTGCCTTTGTATGTGCATATTTCTTACATTTAATTTATTTATCCTAGTTTACACAGTTTATAGAGTTGGTATTAAAAATCGTTGTATATAATAAGTACGCAAAACTAGCGGATTAATACACAACCAGTTATTAATGCAGAAAATTTCATTGCACACATTTTTAAACGTACTACTTAAAACCTTTGTTACAGAGATATCGCTGTAAACAGGAAACAAAAATTCTCTTTTAGTGTTCAACAAATGTGCATTTCTTTAATGGGTATCAGATATCAGTGTTGGAGTGGGACTGCGGCTATTTTTGCAAGAATGTATAGTGAACTGAGCTGCAATTCTCATAGAAACGGATCACTAGTAACAGGTTCAAAATGGTGTTGCTTTAAGTTGTGCAATATTCATGCATAAGAATTGCAAAGACGACAAGGTGTATTTCAACTTGTGTCATTTTAAGTAATCCAGGTAAGACAAAACCGTCAAACTATATAACGTTATGTCCAGTTTAGGAGCCTTTTGCGGGATTTGGGAGAATGTCAGTTTTTATGAATTAACAAGAAATAGCTTCCTTTGTAGTTTAATATTGAAAAACTACTTCCCGAACGACGCATCTCCCAAAATCTGACCTTAAGGGGCGCCATTATGGGGATGAAGTAGTGAGTGGATGGGGAGATGTGGCCAGCGCATTCAGTTCCCTCCGAGTCGGGAAACGCGTTCTTTGGAATTTCGAAGCGGAGTTGTGAGCGTAGAACAAGACGCAGGTCCGTGGGGTGGTATAAGAGACAGGAAGACGCTGATATGAAGTGAAGGGAAAATTCATGAGCGGAAAGGTAGATAATGATGGAGTTCAATTTTAATACAATAATATGATTCAGAATTATGGACTACTAAGATGAATTATTTTAAAGAGAAATTATAGGTAGAAAATAAGCAATTTCCATAAATTATCTAGCTGTATTAAAATAAATGTATAATGTTAGAAGATGAATTACACTTCTGTTAGTGAATAAACAATCATTAATCAACTTCCGTGTTAAGGATGGTCAGTTAACTGTGAATCAGGGTAGCTAAGGCAACTAGCCGTTCCAGTGATCTCAGCCAGCAATAAATTCATTAGCTGAATATTCATGTTCTTAGATCTCTGACAGTTAATAGTAATTACAAAGCTCCAATATACACCTAAACCAGTCCTAACTATTAGAAAAGGGAGGTAAGTATTAGAAACTTCGGAAGTCACAGAGTAACACTAATGTTTCAAAAGTCAATTAGAAGGTTAAGGTCCGGCAATGTATAATTTCAGAATTGTGGTCACTTGGTCATGAGGTAGGTTGGACTTAATTTGATTCAAGGAGGGCAGTGTTTCCGAAATTGTGTCTTTATTTTGTACTTTTCATAGCTTATCGCCTTAAAACAACATTTATACCGTGAACGATTATCTGTAGTACGTAGGGTTTAAAGACCGCACCTGGATTACAAATATGTAAGGGACGCCGCAATTATGTCATTAGCATTTCAGCGACTTTTGCAAATTTACGTTTCTTCTTATTGTGGAAGCAAATATTTTAAGCTGTAAAGTTATTCACATACAAGTAGCTGCTAGATGCAACGCTTCGACAGTTACAGTTTCTCGTGCTAAGATTGAGAAACAGTGATTGTACATCCTCAAGCTATTGCCAAATAGTTTCAAATACCTCATATATTATTTTAGTTAATTCATGGAAATATACGAGTCAAATGGAGAATTTGATGTCAGGACGGCACGTTGGCCATGGTAGCTCAATGGGTTAGAGCGACTGGACGGATGCCAGGAGATCCGTGGTTCAAATCCCGGCTATGGCATTGCATTTTTCATGTTGATTCTATCCATCTCATATATTAGTTTATAATAAATTTATCAAACGACAGCTGCGGTGGTCTATTGTTACCTAACTACACACATTGGGACACAGAACCCCTGTAGCAGCTGCCAGCAGATTCAGCAAAGACGGTATCAAAAATTTTGCACGGGTAGAGGCATTATCAAATATTGATTAGAGAGCTAGTTGTATTATGACGACGTATTTTTGGCGCTTTAACTAAGTTATTAAAAGAGTGATTTTCTACTTGATGTATGCATTTTTTTTATAAATTGACAACCAGATATAATGGGCTATGTCACTTTTTAAAGCTATGCTAATGTACGCTCATTTCTGCTTCAGTTTCATTATGAATTACGTTTCCAGTAAGCCATATGGTTAAAATGTACATTTGGCAGTAGAGAAAAGTGAATATTTAGCTATTCCGTTGGCTCAATGTGTTCGATAGATAGATGTGTGTTTAAGGGCGCTCAACAGCAAGGTTATCAGCGCCCGGTAAACATAATCATGACAAAAGCCAATTCTAATTGTAACACTTAAAGATAAAATATAGATATAAAATATCAACAATCCCGGGAAACACCATTTATAAACATGATTATAAATATAAAATAAACATATAAAATAAACTATGATGCCAAGAATCACATATAGAATATAAACATCAGGGTAAAAGCCACAAATAACAAATCACTAAACAATAAAGGAAGAAAAGGAAGAAGGTACAAATAAGAGCAACTATTCACAATCCATCATAGAAAAAGCACAGAAAAATTCAAGGAGAGCAGAGGAATTATTCATACAATAACCAGTTCATCTCAAGAAATCAGCGAAATGACTCCGGAGTAATGTGTGGAGCTCTTATTCCAAAATCCCGGGCTTCGACTCCATTTGGGTTGGTCACTCTTACCTTGTTTATTTTAATGCCACCCTGGGTCGATAGGCTAGACATAAATACTTCCCCTACTATCACGAACTTCCTGCATCTCATACTCTGTCCCCATTATTTCTTTCAACCATTTCAGTTCATCCGTTTCATTGTAAATGGACCAAGCGACAGAGGTTGCTGTGCTACTAGTAAGTCTGAGCGGATGGAACATGCGCCCTGCAAAGATTTACCTCTTGGCACCTGGAGGGACTATTGGCCTTGTTTCTTACTAGGAGCCACCTATTAAGATAACATCCAATTCACGGGTAGCTTAGGAAAAGCTGTCCAACTGCCTTATATTGGAATCCTAGTGCACATTGTTGTTTGCATCTAGTCACTTTTTGAGCCTCCCCTTTCTTTCTTTCTCCCAGGGTTCGCGTCGGAAGCAGAAAGAGCACACAGTGTCTTATATGTAGGATAGTGTTCTCCAGTTATTATATGCCTCTCTGTCTAATTTTTACCATTCTAAAGGATTGCAGCTTTCAAATTCCAAATAGGTGTTCAGGGGAATATGTCTTATTTGGGCTTCCTATACATTTTGTTCCAGAGGATACTCTCACAATACTCCATAAATTTACATAACTCCTCTTCAAGATGTTCCTAATATATCACACTAAAAAGTTAAACAACATTGCAGAGCAACACGGCCATTACACTAAACCGCTTTCCTTGGAGAGGAAGTACAGCTAAAAAGAATATGTCCAATAACGCTGTATGCGATTTCCAGGTAGTTACGCCACTTCCGTTTTGGCATCACGTTATTACAAAAGTAAAACAAACTGAGTTGTCTCTAAACCAAACATGATGGATGGGTTTTCTAAACTGAATTTATGGAAACGTGAAACTATGAGGATTAGAAAGTGTATGATGCATTACATTCAAATCCTACTACCAAACATAAAGATACGGGTGGTGGTGGTGGTGGTGTCGGTGGTGGTGTCTGGGGTGGCGGTGTTGGAGGTGTCGGTGGTGGTGGTGGATTCGATGGTGGTTGAGTCGGTGGCGGTGGTGTCGGTGGTGGTAGTGGTGGTGGTGGCGGTGGTGGTGCTGGCGGTGGTGTTGTAGATGGTGGTGTCGAGGGTGGCGGTGGTGGAGGTGTCGGTGGTGGTGGTGGTAGTTTTGGTAGTGGTGGTTTCGATGGTGGATGAGTCGGTGGCGGTGGTGGTAGAGGTGGTGGTGGCGGTGGTGGTGCTGGCGGTGGTGGTGTAGGTGGTGGTGTCGGGGTTGGCGGTGGTGGAGGTGTCGGTGGTGGACATGTCGGTGGTGGTAGTGGTGGTGGTGGTGGCGGTGGTGGTGGTGGTGGTGGTGGTGGTGGTGGTGGTGGTGGTGGTGGTGGTGGTGGTGGTGGTGGTGGTGGTGGTGGTGGTGGTGGTGGTGGTGGTGGTGGTGGTGGTGGTGGTGGTGGTGGTGGTGGTGGTGGTGGTGGTGGTGGTGGTGGTGGTGGTGGTCACAATAATGATGACACTGATGTTGATAATAATACATCTTAAACTAAGTAAATGTTAAGTGGTTTTTATTTTAAACCGCTTCCTTTATAATTATTGATAGCCATGATTTGTCTTCCAAATAAAGATTAAACGATTATATAACTCCACACCAAGATATAAGTGAAAATCAAGGGATTTATCATGTAATTAAAAGTTAAATGCTAAAGTATTATTCTTTCCCTATTCGAATATAAATCGCTATTCATTGAACAGGATTTGAGTTTTTGTTAGCGGTGAACAGAATGCATGCATTTAAATACACACGAATATGCCGGGGTTAAGATTAAAAATTTATTTCAAAATAGGTTTACGATGTCGAAGGGAATACGATATTGTTATACTAAGATCCTCCTTATTTAGCAATAAAACTAGATTGGCTCCCTCCCTAGACATCATAGTTCATATGGAAGTGAAAAAAGCTATAATAAACATGCATTACAATGTCAGTATAAACAGGGTGTAATTCTTAACACAAAAGTACTAAAAACTTTCACATGAAGCTTTCAGGAAACCTTGTTTTTCAAAATTTGACATTTTGCTTTGCATATTCTTTATTCCTTTAGGTGAATATTGGAGTTAGAGTTTTATTTAATATTTTATCCTTATTATGTTTTATATTTAGTACATATTTTTTATTCATATACAAATCGTTTTCTTCAAACCAATCTGACATTTGATCTAAAAACAATCAAAAGTATCCGCAGAAAGGCTTTTAATCGAATTGGTGCATGAGCATAAGTTGGTTGTTTATCAGTAGAAGAGACAGGAAAATATTAATAGCTACGATGAAAGGAAGATGAGATATACTTGGATCATCCCCGTTTTTATATTTTATACAATAGAAAATTAGATATCATACTCTATTCAGTTAACTGATGTAAGCAACACAGTGGGCTTGTAGAGTAGTGTTCTGCAATACAGAAAAACTATCTTCGTTGCTTTATCCATAAGCTTCTCATAAATGACATCCTCAGAATGAAGGTGACAATATACATAGCATAACTGAGAAGCATCTACAAATCAGATACTGCACCTGAACAGTGCAGTATATATATATATATATATATATATATATATATATATATATATATATATATATATGTATATATATATGAGGTCGTCTCATAAGTAAAGTCGGCATTTGATTTTGGTGGTGTTTTTGGAAAATTATTGGGGTTCCTTTGGTTTGGCAATGCTATTTGCAGGATACCATAGCTAGTGCTGCGTACATTGCGAGCATGTATCAGTCTTCAGTTGTTAGTAATTAACAAAGAGGACAACAAAGGATAACAAAGAGATGTTATCTCTGGTGATAAGTTTGAACTTAGAGTCGTTCTTAAATTCCCGTAGGGGAGGGGATCCGTCCCCTTCAGCTGCCGAGATGCGGGCGCTGCGGACCCTTAGCACTCGTGGTACCGCTGGCATTACTAGAGGAACCTCGGGCCGAACATTCGAGCCCCTCCCTGATTGGGAGCTGTTCGGATTGGGTTGGACTCGGGGGCAGTGTTTACCGATACCCACGGGTAATTGTGTATCTCCGGCCGGGCTATGGCCGCCCGGAGGGGGTAGAGGGTTGCCTAATAAGTCCCGGGTACTAGCCTGCAGAGCTAGTAGAAGGTGTGCTAGATCACCAGGCGGCCCCACCGAGGTTTTCGGTAGTCTTCCCTGCGTGGTTGACGCGCGTAAGTGGCGTATCCACTTGCACCCGTCTTGATTTTCGAGTCAATGGGGAGCTTTTTAGACTCCAGATATTGCCCTATGGAAAGAGCCCTGGAGATTCGTCTCCCGGGTAGAAGGAGGCCCGGGTCCTTGATCCTACGGGCCCAGGGGTAATGGTAGTAGAACCTCTGGCATAAACAACACAGTCGTTCTTAGATACTACTGGGAACAAGATTATAAAGCTGCTGCCGCAGCTGCAGGAATATGTAAAATAGAAGGTGTCGTTAGTAAGCGTGTGGCACAGCGATAGTTCCAACGTTTCAACAATAGAGATGAAAACACTAAAGATTTACCACGTTCTGGAAGACTTAAAGTGTGGAATATTGAGGATACACGCTAATTTTTGCGAGAAAATCCGAAAACAGAACCCCTAATCTTCTAGAAGAACGTAGTGCCTCAAAAGATACTATACAACGCCACATTATGACACTTGGAATACCATACAGAAGCTGTAGATCTACCTAATGAGCTGACACCTCAACAGGGCGAACGTAGAGTGGGTATCTGCCGTGAGCTTATCTGTAATTCCATTGATGATATATTTGTCAGAAGAATTGTCACTTGTGATGAAAATTGGGTATATTACCGGAACCCTGGTTTGATCCCCGACAAACTGTCAAAGTTATCAGTTCGTTGCTGGTAGTATTTTGAAGGTGTGATTCACTGGGAGTTTGTTCCAAATGGGCGGGCGATTGTTGCGGATTTTTATTATCAACTGCTGTAACGAGTTCATGAAGTTTTGTGGCGGAGATATCCCGCATTAGTTATTAGAAATATGGTTCTATTGCAACAGGACAATGCAGGACCCCATACTGCACAATCAACCATGGAACCAATTCAGGAATTTGGCGGAATCAAACCACTACCACAACTACTATACTACCCTGACCTCGTACCAACAGATTATCATCCTTTTTGATCCATGGCACATTTTCTACGTGGGAGAAATGTTGACAACTTTGAAGCAGTGCAAGTGATTGTCGCTGAATTCTTTGCCTCAAAAACCAGAGGCTAGTACCATAGTGGGATATTAAGCCTCTCTGAACGATGGCTCAAGACTATAGAATATAATGACCTATACTTTGAAAATTAGATAATTGCTTGTCCGAACAAATTTCAAATAATTAGTTTGTTAAAAAAACGACGTTACTTATGAGACAGTATCTATATTATGTATGTAGATTAGTCAATATTGCAAAGAGGATTGCTTCATCTAATAAAATCTGTAATTCTCTTATGAAAACTTTTATGATGCCAAAGGGCATCCAACAGGGCATCAATAGGCTTACTGCCCGCCTCCGTAGTTTAGGTGGTAGCATGTCTGCCTCGTGTTCAAGAGGTACCGATTTGGAATCCCGGTCAGGGTGAGTTACTATGATATGGTTTTATCTTGGGGTTTCCATTGTCCTGAAAGATGAATGTCAGGTGCCTCTAAATTACGTGAACCCTGGGTTCATTTAAGCGTTATTTCGCCCATTTTGTTTATCGTCCGATACGACTAACGTTGGAGGACGTAAATTAAAAGAAAATAGGCTTCCAATCTTAGTGCAGAAAGTTAAGACTACATGTAAATAGAGGAAAATATGCCTCCGAGGGTTACATAATTCAAGGAAGTCTATGTAAGAACTGATGATTGTCAAAATTTTGTAGCGCATTTTAAAATTCCGTTGAACTGTTTGTCCTTGAAATATTCGTTTTCTTTTCCTCATTAGCTAAACCCTTTACTTGAGAGCAATAATAACTTTTTACATAATTTAATATATTTATTATTTAAATAATACAGTCAATAATTATTTGTATAATACCTTAAAATATAGGTTTCAGAAATAACGCTTTTTCATAAACATGTTGTTGGTATTTGTTGAATGTTTAGTATATTGTTTAAATTGCATACATGCAAATTTAAGTTTACGTGTAGCTGTTAGTATTTTCTCTGGTGTAAGATAAGAATGATTTCTGTTTAAATTACATCTACTGTCTGCAAAGCTTCCATGATACTGTCCGCGCCGAGGTGAGCGGTTTGACCGCTTTTCTCTCACCAAGGCGGCCCTGGTTCAATCTCGGGCGACCGCATGTGAGATTTGTGGTGGACAACAAGGCGCCGAGTCTGGTTTTCTCCGGTGTGTGTGTGTGTGTGTGTGTGTGTGTGTGTGTGTGTGTGTGTGTGTGTGTGTGTTTGTAATTTACGTCCTACAACGTTAAGTCATATCAGACGATGAATGGAATGGGTTAAATGGTGCTCAAATGAGCCCAGGGTCCATAGAGCTTAGAGTTACCCGACATTAGTCTTTCAGGATAAGGGAAAATCCCGGAAAACCTTATCCTGGTAACTCACCCTGACCGAGATCCGAACTCGGGACCTCTTGAACGTGAGGTAGACACGCTACCACCACGCTACCGAGGCGGGCTGCGTTTTATCCGGGATATATGGTTTCCTCCGCCATCTCATTCCACCGGTGCTCTATCTTCAATTCATGTATCATCAGTGCCACATGTAGTAAAAGTGGGTGTTAAACATTAGGCATTCATTCATTCCGGAATACTTTGTCAACAAACATAAAAATGAGAATAATCAGGTTTGACTTTACGATGACACAGTTCAATATAATTTAAAAGTTTACATTGAAGGGCACAGGTTGAAACCTACCCTGCTGATTTCCTTGCCTAAAACGATATACATTTAATCCGCGAACGAAATTCTTCCAAACAGTCTGGATCGTATCCCACTGGTTTGTTACCTTCTCTTGGTTTTCCTCTTTTAACTAGGGATTAGCGTATATTTTGTACTGAATTTTCTTGTAACAGACGTTACTAATCACACTTCAGGGAATAGCGGACCACAACGGGTGCGTTTTGGAAAGCCATACGTCTTCTTGCTGACTGATAGTTACCAGATCATTACGCATCGTAACTATGACGTAATCCAATTAGTGTACAGCGCCCTTGAGTGTCTAGTAGAACGTTTTAAATGCATTGGACGTTGACATTACACTAGGTCCAAGAGCTCTGGTGGCATATTTTTGTATAGTTGACTTGTAATGACCCTGCGTGATTTTATCCTGATTTCCTTCGCATCATTCCCCGTCAGAAAGAGCCTGGTTGTTCAAATAATCTTTTATCGTGTCTAAATGCTCAAAACTCTCTTTTATCAGTTGTATCACTTTTATAGCGCGAATTATGAGATGATTCAATAACTCCAACCACCCAATTACAGGGACTATCTCCTGCATTATCTCTTGAGAGTGTTCCAAAGAGAACTAATTTGTGATCAATAATTGCGTTTTAGATGGCTGTAACAGGAGGATTAATGAAGTAATTGTGTTTAGCATTGAAGTAGCAGCCACACTTTCTTCCTGAAATAAAATTAAATCGTCACATGAAACCTAAAATGGAAAGAAATTTAGCGGTGCTTGCTACCATAGTTCCTATTCAGTCATTTGAGATTTCGTGACTTAGTTAAGTTATTTAAGTTTCGTGCCAGAACCTGCAGGAGCTAAATAATGTAAGGAACAGGGTGTTACATGGTCTGAAGTGTTCTACAAAAATGAAGGGGATAAAGCCAAAAGAAGTTAAACAACAATTCATTCATGTTTCCAACGCAAGTGAATATACAGTGGTGAAAGGCCTATTTCTAACAACTTTGTCTTCAAAGATTCTAATTAATAACACCATAATAAGCTGTAAATTTACACGCTGGAAGGTTGAGAAATGACGAAAATAAGATCTGTGACACATTAATATATGAGAAGCTAGTGACATTTTAAACGTCTTTACTTTGGTATAATTCAGTGATATTATACAGAAACGATACAGGATACAAATGCTACAATTACATAAAGGTGTATCCTTCAAATATTCCGTTGGATTATACCCTTTTGGTACTTAATACAGCATGTTCTAAAACTGTCACATTTACTTTCAATATGACACCTGATTTCTGCACAGTTTGCATGGGGAAATTATTTACTCTTTCTCTGTTGTCTGTTAATTGATGAACTGAATACAGTATTAAAATTAAATAAAATAGACATCAAGATTTCACTGGATAGGAATGTTCAGCGAAAGACATTTTTTTAATAAAGGACTATTTATGTTAATCGGATAGCTTATAGCTGATACTTTGGATTGATTTCAAGCTTGATATGTAATTTCAACGTGCTGAAATGAGGGAAAGAAATAGCTAACCATTACAATTTTCGTACTATATAAACGTGTTCAAAATGAAAAAGAGCCTTATTTTTATTTTAAAAATTACGCTTAATAGTATCAATAAAATTTTGAATTTATATCTTGGAAGTTTCCGGGAACACTGGTGAAGACGTTCTGATTCACACTCAGTTTTATATAAGAATATATAACTGAAAACAATAATAAAGAGCCTTGTTATATTACATTAACATTATACAATATTAATAGTTTTCGAAATGTCTGTTGCCCGCCTCGGTAGCGTAGATGATAGCGCGTCTGCTTCAAATTTGAGAGGTCCCGAGTTCGAATCTCGGTCACGGTGAGTTACCCGCATAAGCTTTTTCCGGGGCTTTCCCTTATCCTGAAAGACGAATGTCGGGTAACTCTAAGCTCTGTGAACCCCGGACTCATTTGAGCATCAGTTCACCCATTCCATTCATCGTCCGATAGGACTTAAAGTTGGAGGACGTAATTAACAAAAAAAAAAAAATAATTGTATGTTACGTCATGTTACGCCTTATTAAGCTAACATCTGTAACCACCTCTGAACTTTCTGTACAGTGTGCTTCTCCTTTTCTTATCACCCCCCCTCCTCATGTCGAAGAAGAACTGACTTGTGTAAACATTTGTTATTTCCACACCAGTTAGCTTTACAGCATGAAATAATTAAATCCCTTTGATTCTGTTACACTATGAAAAGGTTTGGAGCTTGGATTCAGTAGCTCAATCTATGAAAGGTCTTTTGGGCCTACTCCCCTGTTTTCCCAGTTGGAAGATGTAAGGTGTGAGAACAAAGTGTGGGTGGACCTGAGGAGAGACCACAGTTGGAGTAGTCTCTAAGTTACGGACGGAAACTCCTCAGTGGCAACTTGTACAACTGGGTTCCATCCCCCCTGTGGGTCTCAGATCTTCTGAGATCCTCTGGGGGCCTAATACTTGAGACCAACCCTGATCCGGAGAACGAGAACTTCAGGAAGAAAATTCCTAGACATGCACTCTGAAACTTTCGCTGACGATAAGAGGCAACAGAATGAAAGCAGAAATGAAATGGGAAGTGACAGTATTTGCTGGAACAGGAAATACCTGGGGAATTTCCTGAACGGGGATCTCACTGACGACTTCCCGAGTATGAGCCACATAAGCTATCGCCTGAGCCGTCCCACTTGGTAATTAAATCCGTAAATTCTAGACAAATATATTTCTTGCAATTAAGAAATACTTGTGGATAACAGCAAGATTTCGTTTATGAATAATTCAATAATTATTTCACCTCTGTGAAGTAGTAATAGAAGAAGTAATTCTGACTACTGCATCAGAGTTTTATAGAATCACGAGGTTTTAAAGCTAAATATAATAATTTAATTTCCAAATATTCAAATCGCATATGTATTGTCCATTAAGTTCTACTATTTAAGTTCTAACAATGCCTGGACACCTCCCTGCGTGATTAATTTTTAGATTACGTTTTGGCACATCTGTGCCTTAAAGGCCTTCAAATTGTTGCATTATTTAGTAGATTATAATCTAGATTTTCAGTGGTTATAAAGTTAACAGTTAAAAATAACAATCGCCAACATTGGATGTGGTTTGGACATGTCCAACAGTAGGCTCTCTTGCACATGAAGATGACTTACGTAGACGTCTTTAAAAATTGCAGACAGTTTTTGGAATAGTCACCCGTGTATTATATTTCTATCATAATTCCGTTAAAACTTGCCGAATTTAAAATTATATTATATTGATATTTGAATTTCTTAACATTAATGAGAATAAAACAGATTCACCGCTGAGATGTGAACCCCTGTTACGGTTTTTAGCACACAACATATTCAGGTATTTCAAATACTTATCTGCGATTATATTCTAGATTAAAACTTGAAGTACTAGATGCCATGACATCATTTATCAAACTTTTGCGGGTGTTAGAGCTTTTAAGATATTTTAATTATTTGCCAAACATTTCAACATACTGAAACGCCTGATGTCATAAAACACTACGTCCTCTGATATTCGATAGTGAGACGTTTAAGCCGAAATTTAATTAATTTTTATGAAATAATCTGAGTGTCTTGAATGCACAGCTTCCATTGTGGAAATAGAGATTGTTATAGCCTCATCCGTTCCTAATTACAAAATTCCAGATCTTATTTTTAAAGGATTTTGTTAGATATGGGTATGTTAAGGCTATTTCAACACAGGGGATTATTGAAATATGTGACTATGTATACTTTAGTAAGAAACTTTGTAAACTTCTCTGCATATCCGACCGTAGTTAATGAGTCATGTGTTATTTTCGTTGTGCTTTAGTGTATAGTAGACTGAGCAATGACTGAATGGATCGATCCTTCCCCTCTCACCAAGAGCCCCAGTTTCGACGGCATATGGGATTATGGTGGACAAAGCGGCATTTGGGTTCTTTTACTACAGATTCTCTGATTTTCATCGTAACACTTTCCATCAACTGCTACATAGTCAACTTTTCTTTCATCCACTTCACCATTATTTCATATCATCTACTTCAGTGTTATACCGGGCATCATGGTGATCACCCATCTTGGGTGCACTCTCTGATCCAAAGTCGTTTTGATTTTCGACAGGTATCTTACCCGAGATGGCAACTTGTGAATCCTGCATAGAATAAGGGTAAATAAAGGGTTATTTATTTAAAACCTAACGGAGCTCACAGTGTTTCGCCTCTCCTGCGACCTTGTTGGATTCCCGGCTGCCGCTGTTCGCGGAGATTAGCGTGGGACTAGTGCATGAATTATTGTGAGTGGTTTATTTCATCATTAAATGACAGTTTAATTGATCCACAGCTTCTTTTATTTTCCGATGTGGCGTAGTTCAATCTCAATTCGTGTCAACACACATAACAATCGGTGCTGGGCCGCTGAAATTCCACATCGAGTTTAAGAAATCCTCCATTATGATAGAAAAGTTCAAGTTTAGTGTGCTGTTAGCGCTAGACGCATTATGAATCTAATATTCTACGAGCAGAGGGCAGACCATAAATGCAGAGGGGTACCGAAGTGACATTTGACCCCATTTTATCATGAACTGGCTGAAGAAGAGCTATCATATGGGTGGTTTGAACAAAATGTTGCTGCTGCCCATACAGCAGAGGATTCCGTAAATAAAATGAGAAAAATATTTGAAAGTGATTGGTGAAAAGTTTAAAGTTTACTAGATATACCCTGATACATTCGAAGAATTAAAACAAAATATTATAAATGAACTCGAAAGCATTACAGTGGTCCCAGTTAATCGTGTGAATCACAATGTGTTCTTCTGATATAACGTTTGTTTTGTCGAAGATAGGCGACATCCCCAGCATCTTCTATAAGGCAAGAAAGTTCTATATGCTTTACGCGAGGAGTTTGCATAAAAGCAAAGCCGACTGTGGCACATCCTGTCGCACACAAGCGAAATGTCGTGAGCCCATTAGGTTTTAATTGAAGAGCCCTGCATATAGAAAAGGAAGAAGACTTTAGCATACTACTTTATGTCCTTAAACTGATTTTTCATTTTCTTCTCTCGTCTAAATAAATATACAAAATGATAGAATGGATTACAAAAACGTGGACTTAAACATAGTTGCAGCTAGAGGGGTGGCCTATCAATCAGAAAAGGAAGAGGTAGCTGACCCCTGGTGTGTGTGTGTGTGTGTGTGTGTGTGTGTGTGTGTGTGTGTGTGTGTGTGTGTGTGTGTGTGTGTGTGTGTGTAAACGTCCTTTACCATGGTAGGTAATTTTGCATATGTTTTGAATTGAATAAGATGGAGTTCAAATTAGCCTGGGACAGTCATCTTTAGAGTTTAAGGTTAAATCAGGAAAAGCTTTATTCTTACAACATACCCTAATCTTGGTTCGAGCTTCAACCCTCTTAAATATGAGATACACATGCTACCGCCACATCAGGGAAGCGATCTTGTAAGATATTATACTCACGCTTAGGAAACGTATCTTTCCACGTTATGCACTTGAACGACTTCCTTGACGGATACGAAAACTTCAGTGCATCACTCTAGAAAATAAAAACATGTATTATTTAGATAGAGGAAGATGGAAAAAATCTTATTTCGATGCAGAGTGCGCACATTTCTGTTTCCCTTGCGTTGTCTTCTCAAAGAGAAACATAATCGATAAACCTGTACGGTTGGTAGGAGGCACCTCAAGAATATCGGAGATTAAAACGCGATAGCTGTCGTCCTCTCACATGGCAGATACTGGCTGCCAAAGCTTCGTCATTGACAACTTTTGTTGGGAGAAGTCCTTCCTTTGCTTGCTCTGAGTGTTCCTTTTTCCCCTCCGAGTTTTTGTTACAAATATTGCTAAAGGCAATAAAAATCCTTTCGCTCAACGTTTCGTAGCTAACATTTCTCCAGTATGAAGACGCCTCTGCACCTTTCTTGACATTTTTAGTTCTTAATGGGGAGTGATACTTTGGATTTTGTTGAAGATTTTCTTCTTTTGGTTTGAGAATTCTCTTTTACCTTTAGAATTATTATTTAAAACATCCCTAAATATAAGTTAGTTAGTTAGTTACTAACACTCCCCACATGGCAACCTTGGCCTTCGGGGTAACCTCACCCCACCAAGTGATGACCGGACCCATTTCTCAGGTGGAGGCACCCAGAGGGCGGTGTCCATTACCTCCGATGATAGGGTGATAGTGAAGATGGCGGTGAGGTGAGAGGACCTACAGTTTTTACCGTGGACTCCGAACCACGTTGGGCATAGGGGATACTTCACGTGTGCTAGACAGAGGTGAAGGCCTGGATAGGGCCGACTTAAAATCGCCAACCCCAGAGCCGGGAATCGAACTCGGGACCCTTAGAACGGGAGCCGCGAACGAAACCACCGCGCTACCCCGGCGCCCTCCCTAAATATAATAAAAGTCCATTCACTCGGCTTTTATAGCTATACCTATGAAGTTTGAAGATTCTTGCGTCAGTTTGTTGAATTCGCACTTCTTAGAGCAGATGCTGTATTGTAATTCCTTATGCAATCACTTTAGTTGCACAGTAGGTGTTACAGCTTTCCAAAATTAATGTTATATTGATGACATCTTTATTTAAGAAAATAACGCACTCTACTCGTCCACTTAATTGTGAACAACTAAACTGATCAACATGATTCCGTGGTAAGAAGGGAAGCTGGAATTGGAGAAGCACCGAGTTCGATTCCTCTCGTAACGACCACACTGACCACAGATTATTTCGTGGCCAATAAACGAATACTAGAGTGATTAACCTTTTACCATGAATTTCCTGCCACATCTGTTTCTATGTTGTAGGACCAGGCGGCGATGAATGGTGTGCTGCGGCCAGGCGGTGGAATTTACGCCCTTTAAAGATTTGTTCCTGGCGTTTAGTGGGGCTGCTGGAGCCCTTTTCCTGGGAGTCGTCTCGATTGTCGTGGAATCTCTGGATGGCTTGGAGCTTAGACAGAGCTGGACGGCATTATGATTGGCACCATGTTGCCATAAGGGATCCTTCTCTTGCTAGCGTACATCGTTATCTGTATCTGGTTGCCATTTGGGGCTCATGTTCATCCCTTTGGAAGCAGAAGGAACCCAATGTGGCCTGGTTGGGATGCAGCACTCTGGTTACTATAAATTCCTAAACCACAAATCCTCCGATGAACTGAAATAGAGAGCGACATGAGCGATTGGAGTAATGAGAGGAGGGACGCAAAAAACCTAACAATTTGCGTTTACACATTTGTAAGGTCTGGTGAGTCAGTTTCCTTCAGCTGGTCTGGAGGTGCTGATGTAAACGAATACAATGTTATTAACAGGACATTAAACTAAATCCGATGGCCCGACAGCCCATAGAGAGCCAACCCGACTGCCGGCCTCACGCCCACATACGCAAAGTAGAGGTGGGCGATCATCCAACCGACAAGGGGAGGATATGTGGTCAACATTTTGGCAACCGTAGCCGGGAAGTAGGCTTTCTTATCCAGGGCCGCTTACCTGTCATAACCTCCTCAATTTCCTCACGATACTGAAAGGGCACCGATCGCATACCTGGGACTTAAAATCCGCACGCCCCATGGGTGGGAGAGATCCTGGGCCGTATTCCGTGGCAGGAAACCAAAGCATCGTGCCTCAGCCCTCTACGCCACGGTGCAGGACATTATTAGGACACTTAAAGTCCTAAATGAGCTGAAGTTGTCAATTTTAGTTTCTTGTGCAGTATTGTTAATTGGAAGTTTCTCTTTAATCTCGTAGGCATTTTATCATCACAGTTTCTATAACTTTATCTTATATATATATATTATTAATACACACTAAACCTGCCATTTCGTAATGTGAATCCTTCACCACCTCACAGAAACAATAAAATAGCATGCGCTTTCCCTATTTTCTCAAACTATTTCAGATAGCAAATTTTAGGATGACAAAAGAATCTAAGCTTTGTTAATATTTTCGTGTTAATAATGAGATTATTAACAAATATACAATGATCAGTTTTAAACGAAAGCTACTATAATTAAGAAAATAGTCCATTTTCTTTAATAAATTGTTGAATTGCATAAAAGTAAACCAGTGGTCTTAGAAGTCATGGAACGACACCTATAAAGGTTCTGTATTACCAATTCGTGAATTGGTGCAACAGCTTACAATGTACCTCTCGACTTACAGGCGGCAATCGCGGCTCTGAAACATACAAACAACAGAAATCCTATCGAGGTTGAAATAAGGAATCAAATATTAAGTGGTTCTTACATGTGTGTTTTATGGGTCGGAGGACAGTTTGCCGGAAATGAACGTGCCGACGAGCTTTCAAAGAGAGCTGGTACTTCAGATCTTCCAGTAATTTACACTCTATGCCCTATGTCTTATGTAAGGCAAACATTGCAGAAGATTATTATCCACGACTGGAATGAATTCTGGTTAAAAAGTTGATTATGGTGCTTTGACTTAAAATTTATATTTTCCAACGGTTACTGACAGACATAAATATAAATTCGTTAATCCTAATTATGTTCTCACTCAATTCTTAACTGTTTATGGCAATTTTGATTCCAAATTAAATTCAGCCCCTATTGTATTTGTGGGAATCACCTTCAAAGTGTCCCACACATTTTATTTGATTACCCCATTCTCTGTTTTGAAAGATATGAATTAGAATTGTTGTTTCAATTCTTAGCTTACACTTCTTCAAAGCCACTTATACATATTTAAATGAATTACAAAACTCATGAATACTTCTTGGCTTTTTGAACAAAATATTTTTCAAACTAAATGACTTATTTTGATGTTTACCTTTTGTAATCTTGATGATACTGTATTGTAGTTGGTTATGTCTTATTATTTTAGTATATTCATTTTATAATTTGTAAATTATATACCTTTGGGTAAAATAGGAATCACAAAATTGGATAACAAATAAAAAAATAATTGTTAAGTATCATTTACACACAAAAATGATTGCAATATATGGAATAATACACAAAATATTAAAGCAAATACTGTAAGTAACAAATTTATTAATATTATGAAACAAATCGTGTGCATATATTACAAAGTATAACAGTTTAAGTTAATCATTAGTTGTTATATCAACATTTTTAATGAATCGGACTAAATTGTGCGTTTTATGAGGTTCCAAGTAGGTAACTTTATGAGTATCCACCTGAAAGTATTCCGGTCACGAGAAATACAATGCTAAGAGACGCGTATTCATAAACTCAACGGGCACGTTTAAAAACTAACCAGCCTGTGCTTTACTCTACCAATAATAAATTCACAAATGACAGTTGTATATTTCAGAATTGCTGTTGATGGTTTTGCAAAAGTTGAATGCAAATATGAAGCTTAAACATTTGATGGGTTGAGTTCGCTCTCCCATCGTGTGTTGACAACAGAAGCTTTCTTCGTAGTATTTCCATGAAGGTTCTGTGATTTTGTAAATATTTCACCTATATATTAAAACGGCGTACCTTTCTTGTTTTATTGCCTCTCCACACATATACACACATAAACTCTGTCTCCACCTTTACTAGTTCTACTGAACTTCATAAACACGATCTTCCGTGAAATGTTGATATACATTGCGAATAATTTATACAAACTTGGAACAATGAAATCAGTAAAATTAAATAAAGGGTACTGACATAAACTTTAAGTGCTCACTGACAGCTGAGCATGTATATAACACGGTTCTTCAGGAAGTTAGCTTATACGCTGAGCTTGGCATGCTTTGTGTATATTGTTCCCGGTAAACTGGACATAGTGGCACGGAACGTCGTTTTCAGGAATTTCTAAATATTTGATGACATTCTTCCCAGAAAGGCGTCAGGTTGTCTCCCGACGGGACTTGCTATTGAGACGCGATGTTCCACTTACCTATTGCCCTGCATTATACTATTAGTATAAAAGCACACCAGGACCGATTTCCTTCGTTTTCAAATCTTAAGCAAAGCAGACAATCCAATTATTGGAAGTTTGGATCGATGGTTTGATGATTCTTCCCAGAGCTATTCTTCACAAATATGAGATATCCAAGCAAATATAATAATAATAATAATAATAATAATAATAATAATAATAATAATAATAATAATAATAATAATAATAATAATAATAATAATAATAATAATAATAATAATAATAATAATAATAATAATAATAATAATAATAATAATAATAATAATAATAATAATAATAATAATAATAATAATAATAATAATAATAATAATAATAATAATAATAATAATAATAATAATAATAATAATAATAATAATAATAATAATAATAATAATAATAATAATAATAATAATAATAATAATAATAATAATAATAATAATAATAATAATAATAATAATAATAATAATAATAATAATAATAATAATAATAATAATAATAATAATAATAATAATAATAATAATAATAATAATAATAATAATAATAATAATAATAATAATAATAATAATAATAATAATAATAATAATAATAATAATAATAATAATAATAATAATAATAATAATAATAATAATAATAATAATAATAATAATAATAATAATAATAATAATAATAATAATAATAATAATAATAATAATAATAATAATAATAATAATAATAATAATAATAATAATAATAATAATAATAATAAGTTTCGAAATCCCAAATATCCAGACCATATTTTAAAACACAGTTGTAATAAAGTAGCAGAGGTAGTGTATTTATTTCACTTGCTTCTTTAAGTCGCCCTCGAACTGGTGGGAAAGAGAAACTGTAGAAATCATTTTCACAGCTCCGGATAAGTAATGTCCTCCTGGGAAATAAACCATCTGTTGTAGTTTAAGGTAATATGGCTCTTTATTTTACTATAAGTTGTCTATGGTGATACAATGGGGGTAGGAAATTTGAAACTCAGAAGAGGAAAGACAAAGTAAGAGATATGACAAATTTCGTGACTAGCAGGTTATAAGGACGAAATTGAACATGCTTCTAAGTTCAAGTGGGCCGCAGATAGATTTTGAAAGTGATAGTAAGTGCCCTCAAAGGAAACCACACGTGCCTGAAAACGGAGAGCAGAGGAACTTGAACCCATCCCAACCGCGTAGTGCGTGATGCCTAACGTTGCTCTCCTAGCAATATTGTTAAGGTATGAATCCAAAATGACGAAAAAATGTGCCCCAACTTTGACGACGTATCCAATGTCATCATTCACTGACTCTACTGCCTGCTGCCCCACTGATGAACTATGAAGGCTTTTTTCTTAGGTTATACGTGAATCTTTGAATGAGTAACAACAGTTAAGTTGGCTGAAAAATTTAATAGAGACTAGTGATAAGCTTTTTGAGGTAAGCATGCGTCTGCTTGACCCCAAAACCTGTATGATCCTAACACAGTGTTGGCGCTGCAGCTGCTGATAATCGATCGTAGTAAACAATTCTGTAAGGTTATAAATTATGAAGGGCAATACGAAAATATTAGAAAACGTACTCTCCTTCATCAACTCATCTTGTATAACAGCTACCAGTACCACAGTTTCTTCGCTTCCTGTGGTCTAGTTGTGACTACCACAAATATTCCTACAGTTCTTTTGAAGAACACCGCCAGTTCAACTACACTGCTTATTGCTGAAGGAGCGGAACTAATTGTTTATGTTTTATTCTCATATTAATAGAAAAGTTGTTATATCCGTGGGCTGCAAGATTGACCTTACCTGCCAAGCGCACAGATGGATGAATATGAAATTGATACAGATAAAGTTTCCAACACGATTCCCTAGCCAGAACGTTGCTTTTCATCACCAGCAGCCTGCTACCTATCTAACCTCGTCAAATAGATCAAGGGCACAACACGGGTGAACTCGAATCTGCTCGTATTTCGTGGCCGAAAATAGGAATATCACGTTTCAAACCATTACACTATAATGCAAGACCAAGTATAATAGATGAAATTAACTTTTGAAAGCAGGGAGACATAATTGCCGTACTATTATTGGGAAACCCGATAACCGTATTCATATGCAAGAGCAACCGACGGTGGCACACCAAGTGTATAATTTTTGAACCGTCCTGCACTCACACAAATTAGAGGAGATGTAGCTTAGATATGAAACCATTCAGTAAAACGTTTAATTAAAAACTATATGATATGGTCATCCTCGTTTTTCACACCACACAGGTCATTAAAATCATGTATATTTTAATTCCCAACCAGCAGAACAATTATACGCCTACATACAGGTCTGCTTTTCATTCATTGTGTGTTAGTAACATTAAGTATACTTTTTGTAGCTACATGCCTTTCGCACCTTACATCAAAGCAGTTCCATGATGTCTGAGGGAATATGACTATAAGACTCCGTGACAAGGTCCGGATGGGGAACTTAACACCTCGACCTATAGAAGACATTTTGTCCCTATGTCCCTGAAAGAGTGCTTCGGGAGCAGAGATCAGGTGAGATGATACTAATGGAGGTCGAACCTGAGAAGAGACGATATCAGAGGACAGTGTTTCCAGAAGCTACAAATTTAAACTTCAGGTGGCGCTTCATGCGACCGGCCTCCCTTTTCCCCTGCGGGCTTATGGCTACCCTGGGAGATCTGGGAATCGGAAACCTCCCACGATCCTGAGGACAGGATCTATTGTGGACAAATTCACTTGACGGTAAATTACCCAATATGGGTGAGTGCACCTTGCAACAGCAGCCCTCAAATCTCTGTGGTAGCCCTACTGCCTGCAATGCTAGGGGACAAGGTGATTCTCACTTCAAGGACAGGAATTTTCCCAATATAAGAGACTCATTTGGTTTTTCGAGATTCTTGGAAACCAGAGCAGGGAATGCTTAATTTAAAAATATCGTATCCAGTCTTAAAATCTACTCCAAAGCGTTTTTTTTCTACTTGTACGTCCCCCAACATTAAGTAATATTGGACTATGAATGGAATGGGTGAAATGATGCTCAAATGAGTCCAGGGTCCACAGAGCTTATTCGTCTTACAGGATAAGGGAAAGCCCCGAATAAATCTTATCCAGGTAGCTCACCCTGACCGAGATTTGAACTCAGGACCTCTTGAACCTGAGGCAGATACTCCACCACCATGCTACCGAAGCGGGCTCCAAAGCGTTTGAGTACCCACATCGGTAGCTTAGATGGTAACATATCTGTACCCGCCTTGGTAGCGTAGATGTGGGCGTGTCTGCCTCACGTTCAAGAGGTCCCGATTTCGAATCTCGGTTAGGGTGAATTACCTGCATAAGGTTTTTTTCCGGGTTTTTCCCTTATCCTGATAGAAGAATGTCGGGTAACTCTAAGCTCCATGGACCCCGGACTCATTTTGGCATCACTTGATCCATTTCATTCATCGCCCGCTTGGAGGACGTAAATTACAAAAAAAAGTCTGCCTCACCTTCGGGAAGTGCCGAGTTCGAATCTCGGTCAGGGTGAATTATCTGGATAAGGTTCTCGCCAGGATTTTCCCTTATGCTGAAAGATAAATGTTAATTCTAATCTCTGTGACTTAACGTTAGAGGACGTAAATTAAAAAAAAAGCGATAATGGAGGTTGGAGTGAGTGGTAAATTGACAAATGCCATCCAACGCATGCGGTCTTCAGTGCACATAGGCAAAGGATGCTGCAGTGGAGTTGGTTCATTAGGCAAGTAATCCCAGAAATTTCGTAAGTTACTTTTTAATAGCGTGCTGTTCATTATTAAAATACCCTTATGCAAGAAACTTTTGGAAGAACTGCATTGTATGTGCCAGAATTTAAAGTTGCTAAGATGTGCTTTGCCGTCTCGCAAGCTGAACATTCCACAACTATAAGGGCGTATTCTCTGACTTCACTTCTTAAAACTGGTGATAAAATATTACCTGACAATATGAGATTTCTAACTTTATTACTTATATTTTCCACTGTGTTCTAACTCGTGATGGTTTGTTTTTTTTTTTATAATTTTATAAAAGTAATTTGCGAATAATTAACATCAAATTTTAAATATAGCAGCGAGGATGCCATACACGTGAAGTAATTATACTAAGGTAGCTACAGAATAGGAATGAACATAAGGCAGGGCTAGGGGTGGCTGTCCCATTACTACTAGCCAATGCGGTGCGTGCAACGTTGTACAGTTACGCACGCATACTGGCTCTCTTTGCCGAATCTTACGGCTAATTTCTTTGCGCGCTCTAAAGATACTAATTAAAGAATTATTTTGTTTTTCCATTTTAAACAGCTATTTTTTCTGAGGATTACTGTTCAAAACCCATGTGTGTAGCACATCTGGTTTCGGAGATATGGAAAGATAAAGCCTCTGACTAGGAAGATGAGAGTCATTAACTGTCAGGGAAGAAAAGCACAGTTGCATTTTGTGGTGACCTTTTAAGAGTTCACGCGTGCTTTTCAAAGTTAGTGTATATACCTACCGCTTAGCAAGCTTAGTACCGTTGCGCCCAGTAGTAACTGCGAAACAGCTCATAAAACTTTACACAAACAGGCTAGAAATATTCTTGTTACTGTATTACTTTTTCAAATAGATGTCAGTTAAATACGTTTGAACGTACAGATTTCGCTCAGAGCCGAGAATTAATGTTACAAGCTTGTCACACGAATGCTCATTCTGTGACAAACATTTTTAAAGAAGGCAAACTGTTCACCAAATTAGGGAAACATCAGCAGCTAAAAAACTTGCTACAAACTTAGACAATTTTCAAAAGTGTGTTTTACATAGAACAACTTATTATTTATATGAAATGAATGAATATCCAACTGCCAAAAGTCTGACCTATTTAATGAGGGGGGAAATAAAACATACGGATTCTATATCTTCTTTGCATACTATTCTGAAATCTCTTGGGTTAAAATATAGGAGAACCAACGATGGTCCCAAATTTCTGCTTGAAATAAGCGATATTGTTGCTGCAAGACTAAAATTTCAGCGCACAATGCACAAAATTAGTACAGGAAATTCATGGTGCAAAAATGCTTCATAAATACACATTCATATCTTCCGTATTTTTTAAGTATTTTATTGAAACAAAAATTGGTCTTAAGTCCATTACAGGCAGTATACAAATATATCATTAAAATAGAAACTATATTCACCAATCGTTGAAATGTCCTTTTTTACTGTAGCAAACACGTTTCGTAGAACACATCTAATTTGAATCATTTTGTTTTGTGTGCATATGAACGATAGCTATGTAAGCGTAGTGTCTTCCATTTAAAGGTTTTAAGGTTCAGATTATGCGATAATCCTTGCACATGTCCTCATACGCATGCTGAAATATTAAGCGAACTTCTCTGTCAGCATCTGTATAATATTTGCTAGGTGCATTCGGTGAGACAAAGCTTTATCTTCCATCTCTGTCGCCCGCTAGCCGTGGAAATGAAAAAATGTGTAGTGTTTAACGCCCGCTTTTACTACATACGACACCGCAGGCAGTGACACTGATGATACATGAGATGAAGATGGAGCACCGGTGGAATGAGATGGCGGGGGAAACCGGAAGTCCCGGAGAAAACCTGCCCCAGCGCCGTGTTGTCCACCACAAATCTCACTTTGCGGTCGCCTGGGATCGAACCCGGGCCGCCTTGGTGAGAGCCAAGCGGTCTAACCATTGAGCCACGGCGCGGCCGCCTAGCCGTGGAACTGGCAACGCCAAGACAGTACGATAATCGTATTGGCTCAACCCATGTTCATTCTTATGTTGTAGCTACTCTACAAACATTTCTCCAGTTAATGTACTCATGGATTCCTCTACTGCATGAGCAGTGTCCACAGACCATTGAAACGTTTTTATGACTTTTATATTTACATTCAGGTGAGAAAAATGGAATCCAAGTATTATTCTTGTATCACCGGCCATTGGTACTGATCATGCGTCTTCTGGTAATCCGAAATTAAATTGTATTAATTAATCAAATAATCAAATTAAATCTAACAGAAGTTGGCTGTGGTCAAGGAGGTAGGCTGGTTTTTTACGAGACGTGAATTTGCAAGTGGTGAGTATATTCTGAACGCACAAATTGTTTCATGGATAAGCTGTCTCGTACAGAATATTTTATGATCAGATTACAAGTTCATGACGCTGTGTTTATTGAAGAAACAAAACTCATTTTCGGAGATACAGCGAACATGTTTGTAATTAACGTTAACATTTTCAACAGCTGTAATGCACGTAAGCCAAATATGCTTATTATATATAGTCCTTTTTGTCAGTTTCAGTTCATTACCCGTAATTTGGCGCTTGTTTATACACAATTAGGACAGCAAATGTGGGAAATGTCGTTCAGTTCCAGGCCGTTCCACAGTGATGTGGAATAAATTGATATTTCAAGCTACGTTTCGTTCCTTTGCCTTTAAAAGTACTCTGTTAGGACACACTATATCCTTTAGGAAATCTTTCCTGGAAATGTAATTTCTGCAAAACATTTTAAACAAAATGGAAATAGCTATTGTATTATAGTGAAAATTCGCAAAGAGCAGGAGTCGTTTTGGATGATTCATTATATATATTTTGCTTTCAAAAGGCACTAGATGAGTTCCGGCATGCAGGATGAAAATAAGGCAGCAACTGGAAACATTTCGCTATGCACTATGCTTGTAGAACAGATGCAATTACCTGTTCGTCAGTTAGTTGGCTGTTTTGTTTTCCTCGCGTTTCCCCCTTTGTAATTTGGTTTTATTTGGTTGCTTACTTTCCAGTCTCACTAATTTGGAGAGGTCTTTCACTCCACTGCTGGGATTTTCTGACTTGGTCATATGTAGGTCAATACGACCTACTCTTTGGATTAGGGATAAAGCTATAGTACAGTTAAAGAGATAACTTAGAACAGAAGAAAATGAAATCGATATCAAATGCTCCAAGACCAGAATTATAATTAACCAGTTATTAGCTTACAAGCAGAAACCGCAACTTTGCATGCAATATTCGCTACCTGTAAAGATTCTCTCACTCTCTATCCTCTTCTCTCTAACGCAGTAGTGTGAGAAATGAGCTATACCCTTTAGACTGGGACTTCGTTCTTGGCATTCGAGTGCTCGAAACGTGCCGATGTTTTTGGTTTCTAAAAGAGTTTTGCTTTACTTAAAGTTGGCAGATATTCCTTTTCATCTGTGTTAAATACCAACCATGGATAAGTCAATTGCGACACTCACACAAGCACACACCCACGTACACACAATGACATATGAGCACAGTAATTGTTTGAGTGACGAAAGGGCGTAGAACGGAACAAACTCATTAATTAACGTATGGACATATTTCGGGTACAGTCTAAGAGGATTATAGTGCAAAAAGTAAGTTGAATGCTAAAAATCCTTTACGTCTTGACAGTGGGACGGGGCAAAGGGATATAGTACCCTCTTACCAACATGAACACTTGTGCATGCGCACTTAATTTGAATGATTTCATAAACTTGACTATACATCAAAATTAAATAAATGTATTTTTAGTAAAAGGAAACGGATAAAAAACTGACCAGTGTAACCGCAGTATCAGACAGCGATTAGGAGGTGGCGAATTAATTGAAATCACGAGAATTAAAAAAGAAGATAAATTAATGAAAATGCTTTGCTAAACTAATATAAAATATTGTTCTATTAATATGAAATTAGAATGAAATTAGAGTAATGATTAAAATAGCGGTTTAATTAAGAATAAGATGGGAAGAATATAATTTAAGACAACTAACATGCTAGAATCCATGTAAGGGAGAGAAAATATTTCTGTAAAATCTGAACACAAGTCGGGGAGACAGGAAGAGGTGACCGTTAGCCTCTTTGTTTAAGGAAAGGTTCAATGTCTGAGAACTATAAGCAAAAATGTGTAGGAACAACAAGGTTTTCTAGATGCGGTCAAGCGTAAGACCTAAAAGGATTTACTTTGTTGAGGCGATAACGATGTATACCGTTACAAAGAGCCCAGGGTAGGCGTGACCCAACTCACGGTGGGATGTAACGACAATGAGTTCGATGAGTTTTGCTAACCAATAAAGAAAAATCGAAATAAAATGAGAAACCAATAATAATGTAAGATTTGAGAAATAGGAAGAAGGGTGAGTTATTTTGGTCATGTGATAAGGGTTAGAGTAGGGATCAGAATAAAGTACGAACGGAATCGCAGAGTAGACGAAACTTCACTTCAAAAGTCATACTACGAGGGGAAAGATGTGTTAGGGCGCGTGAAGAAGAGGTCGTAAAGATTTCTAAGTCCGAAATGTAGGGAAGTCAAGAAGAACGCAACCAGCGTGAGAGAAGCAGCAGAAGAAGTTTATAATAGCAAAGTATTCGCCGTATAAAGAATTAAGAGAATTCTGTTACGAAGTTTAGTAACAGGTGGTCACCGCTACAAATCAATCTAAATCAACGAAGTTAGTGAGAATTAAATCAATTTTTGTAACGAACCAGTGTATTATTGAGACAACTGAGCAGCCAACAAACAACAAATCCATTTCCTACAACCATTCACCTGAAGAATAAGAGATCTCATAGCTCCAATTAGAACCCAAATCAAAAGTAAACACCAACCAATTGAAATCTGACATGCGGGTATGCCGCATAATGGCGCCGACACGTTGGGGCTTCGAATTGTAGGAAATGGGTGAAATGTAACGACGAAGGACGACTACAAGGAGAAGTGAGAAGAACGACGACGAAGGACGACTACGAGGAGAAGTGAGAAGACCGACGACGACAACTACGATGAGGACAGCAGAGACTACGAAGAAGACGGCAAAAACAACTACATAGAATTTTCCCCCAAACAAGAGAGAAGTTCAAGTTCTTTCGACATCAACTGAGCCTACTAGACGACGAGCAGCACGACAAAAATTGGTAAAGACATCACATAAACACCACAGCCGTACAACAGAACTGTGAGTTATACATACTCAATTTAAATTTCTTGTAAACGTAATATCATTCATTGAGATCAATATCTATGTAATGTCTTAGTAATAAGTATTTTGGAAGGGAAATTAGAAAATTTAAAGGGGAAATTCAATGCTTTTGAGAAATAAGAAGATCGTACAGAATAAATTTAAAATGGAAAATTCTGGGGAACAAATAATTATGGAGACAGAGAAAGAGTTGGAAGTTGTTAATGAAGAGATAATGGAAAGCAATGTTATAGGATCAGTAGATGAGGGTGTAAATGGTGTAAGTAGCTTAAATGTAAATAGGAGAAGTGACAATCCTGGGGTTATGGAAAATCTACAAGAGATGTTCCAGAAACTCATGGCGCAAATGACTATTCAGAGTCAATCACTAGAGACTAAATTAGTAGAACAGAACCAATCACTAGAGGCTAAATTAGTAGAACAGAACCAATCACTAGAAGCTAAATTAGTAGAACAGAACCAAACACTAGAAGCTATGGACAAATCACTCGAGGCTAAATTAGTAGAACAGAACCAATCACTAGAGGCTAAATTAGTAGAACAGAACCAATCACTAGAGACTAAATTAGTAGAACAGAACCAAACACTAGAAGCTAAATTAGTAGGACAGAACCAAACACTAGAAGCTAAATTAGTAAGTCAAATTACAAGCCAAGGGAAAGAAACAGAAACTAGAATCACTGTCAGAATTCAAGGAATAACAGGGGAAATCCAGTCTGTAAAAGAGGCCCTGCAGCGAGAAGTAGGTACTATAAGAAGTGACCTAGAAGCTACCAAATCTCTCGTTGCAGGAGTAGAAAATAGAATAGGGGAGGAAATTAATAAGGAAAGAATAAGATTAGATGAACTGACCACGACACAGGTAACTTTTGTACAAGAGATAAATGACCGGTTTGACACTGTAAACAATAGTATAGCAGCTGACATGGAGAAGTTAAAAGAAAAGGTAGCACGTGTAACAAATATTCAATCAGAGAATACACAAATGTTGAGGGAAACAGTAAGCGAGATATCTCAAATCAGAGATACTGTAACTGGCTTACAGCTGGGACAGCAAGGGCCGGTACCTGAGAGTTCCAATTGTTCTATACATACACACAATGGAGAGAGGCAGAACGAACAGGTTAGCGCCCCTTCTGTCTCTCCTCAAAGCAGCAATAATTGCGAAGTAAATATGCAAAACGTAAATATGTATTCACCAGTGCACATGAATTTTCTAAGCGAATTGCCCCTCCCGAAATTTAATTGTCGCAATGACAACGCAGTACAATTTTTGGCCGACTTAGAAAAGTATTTTGTCATCAGAGGTGTACCCGAGCAATATAAGATGATAATAGTTCAAAGGGCGTTAGAATCTGCCGAACTTAATTGGCTACGAGTAACTGTGGGAGAAGGATGCAGCTACGAGTTGTTCAAAACAGCTTTCCTAGAAAAGTATTGGAACGCCAATGTCCAATACCAAGTAAGGAATCAAATAACAAATGGCCGATACCAAGGTAATAATGGAGAGTCTATTACTGATTATTTCCTGAGATATTCGCAAATGAGTAAATATCTACAACCTCCATTACAGGAAGCCGAACTGATTTCTCTTCTCACTCCCCACCTTCCTGAGAACATTAGAAATCACATGGTGGTAGCAAGACCTCAGACATTGAGAGAGGCAATTACATTGTTAACAGCTTTACAAAGCGTTGGGACGCAAAACTCACAAAATAGACATGAGAATCGAATGCCAGTGAGAAATCCACACAGACCGTGGAATAATAATAATCATGACGGGGAAAGGGCACACAATCCCCGAAATTTTAACACGAACCATATGGCTACTCGTCAAAGATACGATGCCCACGTCCCGAGGGAATTCCCTAACAACAATAGAGGGAGACAGGGACCACCAAATTCAAATTCATATAATTTCCCTATGAGATATGTACATGTAACTAGGAATGGAAATAGGGGTCACCCCCATTTCTTCGAAGAGGGAATGCAAGACCGACGTTCCGACTACCAGAAGCTAATAGACAGTATCAACCACATGACGCTGGTAGAGAGAACAATACAGACAGACCTGAAGTAAGACAGAGGAATCAACTTCTCTCAAGAGAATGGGTGCGTTCTCCTCCACCCACACCGAGGGACGCGGCGCCCGAGGTAGATGAAAGGCCAGGTACGACACAGCAGACGGGAAACGACTCCAGGGTGCGATAGAAGACGTCCCGCATCGGACCCGGATGAACACGCTAGTTCTTAATTTGAACAGGGACACAGCTCTGAGTAGGGTGGTACAGAATAAAACAGAAACAGAAATAGTAAACGGTACTCAAATAAACAATCACTTAACAGAATTGCAAGAAGTGAGAGATGCTCCACGTATTGCTGCAATAATAAACAAAGAAAAATGGCACATTACCATAGATTCAGGATCCTCAGTTTCAGCTATAAGTCAAGCATTCTTTTATCACTTAAAAAACAATGGAATGAAATTGCAAACATTGCCCGTGAAAAGTGCATATTGTACTCTGGCAGTAGGTCGTGCCAAACAAAAGATTAATACACAAATGCTTTTGAAAGTCACCATTGGAGAGGATACAATAGAATTTGTATGTTTTGTTATTAATAGGCTATCTGTAGACATTATTATGGGTAATGACGTGTTGTATGCACTTCAAGCTAAGTTGAATTATCAAATGGAAGCCTTGGAAATCAAAATTAAAGACGTCATAGTTAAAGTTCCGTTTAGCTCAAGGGAAGCAGAAAATGAGATAAGATTGACAGATGAAGAAAAAGAAATAGATGGAGAAACATTTTTTGTAGAATTTATACGAATAGGAGGGATGGAGCTAGTTAAGATGAATCCATTAGAAGCAGAAGAGATGGGAAACTATGATAAAGAAGTGTACGTAGCGGCAGAAGAAGGGCTTTTAGAGATGACGTCTTACGGACTTGGGAAGGCAGAGGCAGGTGAACAGGAGATAATTACCCTACCAGATGATTTCCAGGTAGTCGAAAATAACGTAAACATGACCTATAGAATAAGAGAAACAGTAGCAAACTCGAACCTACTTAACGACCACCAAAAAGAGATTTTTTATAACATTTTATGTAAACATAGAAATGTATTTTCGGAACACACTGGGACCTATAGTGATTGTGAGTATGAATTCGAGATACATGATGTTCCCCCATTCAAATATAAGTACATACCATTCAGGATGCCGGAATTCGCATCTATAACACAACGTCGTACCATCCATGCTCTAATCCAAGCGAGCGCGTAATGAAAGACCTAGGTGTTCATCTCCGAGTCCTTTGTTCATTGAAACAGACTACCTGGCCAGACCACATCAACTATATTGAGTTTATATTCAATAATTCAGTCAATTTAACCACAGGATATGCTCCTATCCAATTGCATAGGAATTTAACACCGGAACCAATAATAGAGGGTATTCCGGAAAGTATACAAGTGACAACCGAGACAGATCGAGAACGGATCCAGAATGCTGTTAAAAGAATAATGGAAAAAGTAGAGAAAAGAAACGCAAAGAAAATGCGGTATAAGAAGAATTGGGAACCAAAGGTCGGCGACTTAGTTCTAGTGAAATCGTTCGACAAGTCAGATTTGTTAGGAAAGAAGAATAAAAAGCTATATATGCTATGGAAAGGCCCATACCGGATTGAGAAAATATTTGGTGACAGAGCGTATGCTCTATCACACCCAAGAAATGGTAAACCGATAGGCAGATATAACATCTCCCTAATAAGGCCATATCGTCAGAAAAACGTTGTAAACAGTACAGAGCAGACCCAAGAATCACCTGTGTAAATGTGATTGAAATTATATATACGAAGATGTAAAGAATACCAAGTAAAAGTTATATAATTAGTACGGGTAACGTTTTCGTTTGAAATTCAAACACTGCGTGGGAGTTGCAAGTTCCAAAATTCCTGTGCACAAACAAAATGATAATGTAATAAGAATAACCACAGCTAATGGACATGTTAGAAAGATGTTTAAAAATAATTTGTGAAATGTAAATATAGTATAAGTACTGATGTATTCATGTGCCAAAAAGGCTATATTGTTATTGTAAAGGTCACAGACTTAGGCGTGACAAAGTGAAAGAAAGTTGAGAGTGAAAAGTGAAGTGGAAAGACAGGACAATGAACTGCCAATGTTTACTGTCAGGTAAACGAAACACCTGATTACAGGTAGACAACTGAGTGCAGGTAGAGGTAACCATATTTGGACATCATTACGCAAACTATAATGTGAGGACGAATGTTCTTACGGTGAAGGACTGAAAGATAAAGAAACGTCCCAATAAGTTAATATAATAATATTAAAAAAAATCATTGAATGTAAAATGTAATATTGTAAACTGTAATATAGTAACATTAATGTAGTACTTAAGGAATGTAATAAGGTAAAATCAAGTTGATGTCAAGTGAGACAAGGATAATTCAGTGAAGTGTATATATAGTTGAGGTATCACGAATGTTATTTGTATATAGGGTAATAACCACATATACGACAGTGTACTTGTCTATGTACGTAATGTATCATATCTATAATTCTATGTATATGATGTACCATATTGACCATTCAATGTGTATAAAGTAACACACTGATGAAGATGAGGGAAACGGTGACCACCGAAAAATGTTTCGAGTAGGGAATGAGAAATTATAAGATATAAGGAGGAAATGTCATGACGGGGGTTTGACAAAATTTAAATAATGGGTATTTCATTTTTGTCAAACGGGCATTATGTAACCGCAGTATCAGACAGCGATTAGGAGGTGGCGAATTAATTGAAATCACGAGAATTAAAAAAGAAGATAAATTAATGAAAATGCTTTGCTAAACTAATATAAAATATTGTTCTATTAATATGAAATTAGAATGAAATTAGAGTAATGATTAAAATAGCGGTTTAATTAAGAATAAGATGGGAAGAATATAATTTAAGACAACTAACATGCTAGAATTCATGTAAGGGAGAGAAAATATTTCTGTAAAATCTGAACACAAGTCGGGGAGACAGGAAGAGGTGACCGTTAGCCTCTTTGTTTAAGGAAAGGTTCAATGTCTGAGAACTATAAGCAAAAATGTGTAGGAACAATAAGGTTTTCTAGATGCGGTCAAGCGTAAGACCTAAAAGGATTTACTTTGTTGAGGCGATAACGATGTATACCGTTACAAAGAGCCCAGGGTAGGCGTGACCCAACTCACGGTGGGATGTAACGACAATGAGTTCGATGAGTTTTGCTAACCAATAAAGAAAAATCGAAATAAAATGAGAAACCAATAATAATGTAAGATTTGAGAAATAGGAAGAAGGGTGAGTTATTTTGGTCATGTGATAAGGGTTAGAGTAGGGATCAGAATAAAGTACGAACGGAATCGCAGAGTAGACGAAACTTCACTTCAAAAGTCATACTACGAGGGGAAAGATGTGTTAGGGCGCGTGAAGAAGAGGTCGTAAAGATTTCTAAGTCCGAAATGTAGGGAAGTCAAGAAGAACGCAACCAGCGTGAGAGAAGCAGCAGAAGAAGTTTATAATTGCAAAGTATTCGCCGTATAAAGAATTAAGAGAATTCTGTTAGGAAGTTTAGTAACAGGTGGTCACCGCTACAAATCAATCTAAATCAACGAAGTTAGTGAGAATTAAATCAATTTTTGTAACGAACCAGTGTATTATTGAGACAACTGAGCAGCCAACAAACAACAAATCCATTTCCTACAACCATTCATCTGAAGAATAAGAGATCTCATAGCTCCAATTAGAACCCAAATCAAAAGTAAACACCAACCAATTGAAATCTGACATGCGGGTATGCCGCACCAGAATAACTACGATTACAAATAATTGTTACCTAATACTTTTCACAAATTCAAATAGGTAACGAAACTTTAGTTTTTAGACTAAGTAAACCACTGTAAATTCCTCTTTGGAGGAAGTATTAAAATATCACATATTGTAGTCCGCAATTCAACCTGTCCATATAGTGTATATCCATATTTTTGACCAATAAAACATTTCTAGCAGTCATACTAATGGAAAAAATAAATCATCTTTATCGGAAAAAAATGAATATTCCAGTTTACATCTTCTTTAGAATTCAAGACGTGTCACTTTACGGTTCCATAGCTGTAGGTATTTTAATTGTTATGATATTTCAATGTCCTGGCTTATGAGTTTACACAGTTATTTTACATGTATTCAATAAAATATATGAGTTTTACTGCTAATTAATATGTTTGCGAAAATCATAGAGATAAAGAGCTAAGTTCCATAGTGGAGAAATGTAAAAACTTTTTTTTCGTTTTTGTACATTCAGACATATTGTTTCATTCGATCACAAATGTGGTATATTTGCTGACGCTAATTTGGAACTGAGTATAAAATATCCAAAATAATATTTAACAGCTTACCTATTGATCAAGTTTTTTATTTGCATTAAAGGACCCTAAATAAGTAATATATACATGCTTCATAGGCAAGAGTTCTTAAACAATGTGCTACGAATTAATAAACAGAAAGCTCAAGATGGTAGCGTGCAAATTCTCGATGCGTGCTCTTTCTGAAGTGGTGAAGAGGTTGATTTAATTTTCCAGGCGGAGATTGATTATCCTAGACAACCCTGATTTTATACTTCACAGCTCACGAAGAGGGAAAACTGCCACACTGAACGCCTTATTTTGACATTCTATTACTCTACACTGACTTTAAAGAATGCATTCACATTGTAGATAACTAAACGATTTGAAGAGAGAGAAAATTAAAAATGGCGAACAAAAGAAATATGTTGTACCTAATGTCCATAGATGGTTTCCTTACGGGAGGGAAGGACGATGTGAGAGCACAAAGGCTGCTTGGACCTGAGGAAAGGCGACAGCAGAAGGCAGAGTCCCTAAAAGATGCAAACTGAAACTCTCCGGTGGCGTTATTTAGGAGCGGCTCGTCCTTGTAGACTTACACATACCCTATAGGAGAGCCGAGAAGCGCAGACCTGCCCCGATCTGAAAGACGATGATATTATGCAGCTAGGAGTTTCCCTGCCTTACACGCTGAAAATCCGGTCAGTTTTACAACCCTGAAATTTAATGGAATTGAAGTGAAATGAGATAAAATGCAAAGAATATACAGGTTGCTGCAAAAGGTTACTGTAAAACTTAAGGAGCAGAGGGGTAGACAGAGTATAGTAACTTTCGATTATGAACCCATTTTGCCAAACACGATCCCGAGTCAGTAGCAAAGATGTCCTATTAAGCCTTAATATACTTTATTTTGCACAGGGTTCAGTGTTATGGGTTACAAATATATTCAAACACCAGCAGATCATTGAATACAGGCTTTACACCGTCTAACAAAGCTAACAAATACCTCAGGAATGTGCAAAAGTTTGTCAGATGCCACAACTATTCTGGCTACTAGTGTTTCTAGGACATTCACTGCTGTCTGATACACCACAGCTTTTATATGCCTCCATAATTAATAATCAATGACATTGAGTCAGCCAACAACTAGATAGGACACCACCACATTTCCATGTCAACGTGCGACGCTTCCAAGATCGCAAATATTCTGAAAGTTGGATCAGAAGGGGAGGACCACTTGTATGGCCACCCCGTTTCCCGGACTTAACGCCACTTAATCATTCTTTAGGAGGCATATCAAAGCTGTGGTATATCAGGCACCAGTGGACGACTTAGAAATACTAGTAGCCAGAATAGTTGTGGCATTTGGCGAACTTTTGCACTTGCTTGGGGTATTTGAGCGAGTGCGTCAAAAATTTAATTGACGGTGCAATGCATGCATTCAATGTGCTGGTTTGAATATATTTTGTAGCCGATTACACTGAACCCTGTGCATAATAAAGTGCAATATGGCTTAAAAGAATATCATTGCTACTGACTCGGGAATGTGTTTCGCAAAATGGGACCCTAGTCGAAAGTTACTCTGTTCTATCTACTTTTTCTGTTCCTTAAGCTTTTCAGTAAACCTTTATGCATCCTGTATAATCTGGGGAATGTAATTACCCTTCACAGCATTCGTATATTACCTCGCGAAGCCCCATTTTCCCTAGATCAGAAATTTGACCATGGGAATCGAAACCACAACCTAACGAATGCCGGCTACAGACGCTACCCTCCGAGCCATTCCGGTCGGTTATTCGGCTATCACCGGCTACTTTAATTCATACCCGCGACTGCGTTACATCTTACTTGATAAAGTCTACGAAGAGAACCCTATAGGCAGGAGGACCATGGAGTTCACATGAGCGTATCACTGTTTAGACAGTCTTGCTCAATGATACATGGTCGCCACCTCCTTAACACTACCAGTTCTCATTGATACATCACCAAAGTTAAACCCTTTTCGGGGTTTGCATTACTCTTTCCTTCAAATTGAGCTTTGGTAATTAAATATTTACTAATAAATCTTGAAATGAACTACTTTTGACAAGCAGAATCCTTCTTAAGGTGTCAGGTATAATTAGCAATATTCAAAAACTAGTTCCTTTGTGCAGATCAAATATAGAAAGTGGCAATTAAAGCTTTAAAACATAATAATTTTTTCATATCATGTGAAGCTAATTTCAACTTCGCAAAACTAATGTAATGTCTAATTTAGTTACTTCAAAATAGGGATTTTTCTATGTTGGAACCAACATTTCCTCCATTATAGAGGCACAACTTTTTTTTTAAAAAAAAAATAAATATTTTGTTTAGAGAAACGAGCAAACTTAATTTTAATTTTCCTAAAGTTAATTTACATGTATAATTTAACTACACTAAATAGGGTCACCATTCTATTTTGGAGCAAAGGTTTTTTGTAATATACTGGCATATCTTAATTAATGGAAAAAAACTAAACTTCTAACTGCGTAAAAAGGATCATTGATTTATTTTAAAAATAATACAGAAATTTTTCTAGGTTATTTAATAATACACATTATTTTTCAAAAACAAACAAACAAACAAAGCCCGCCTCGGTAGCATGGTGGTAGCATGTCTGCCTCACGTTCAAGAGGACCCGAGTTCGAATCTCGGTTAGGGCGAGTTACCTGAATAAGGGTTTTTCCGGGGTTTTCCCTTATCCTGATAGATGAATGTCGGGTAAGTCTAAGCTCCATGGACCCTGTACTCATATGAGCATCATTTCACCAATTTCATCCATCGTCCGATATGACTTGACGTTGGAGGACGTAAATTACAAAAAAAAAAAAAAAAAAAAAAAAAAAAAAATCTGGTACTTGCAGGATTTCTAGATTATATTTTCAGTAAAAAAAAACACTCACACGCAAGTTTGATATAAATCCCCTAATTAGTTTTTGAGTTGTCAAAGACAAGGTTTAGAAAATGTACTTTGTCGGAAATAAGTTTTAAAATATTTATATCAAGTGCTGAGTATTTCTTAAACTATCTACAGTATGATACATTATGTTGCCTTTGACTTCACTGCTCTGAAATTAATTAACATATTGAAATATTTTTTCTGTAAAATAAATGCAAATGTTCGACGCATGGAATGACATGCACTTGCAACATATATTTGTTGATAGTCTTAAACTGTACCTGTCTGCCTTGAGGTGGTAACTCGATACGATGAATACTGGAGATTTATATAGAGTAGGTTTTAGCACAATTAATCCAATGGATAAAGCTAACGCATGTTTTCTCTACCATTAGATCACAGTAAGGTATTCCCCAAGTCAATAAGGAGCGAAGTGGCGTTTCAGTAAAATGTTCAAATCGCATTCGAGAGGTCGAGGGTTCGATCCCCATCGACCGCGCATTGACGGGCTTTCGTGGCATTCCGCTTGAATGCTGGGTTACTTACCTTCATACTTTTTTCTCCCACTTCCCTCAGGTGTGCTTTATGACTCACGTATTTTTTTTTTTTTTTTTTTTACAAAAATTTTACTTCCTCCAACGTTCAGTCATATCGGGCAATGAATAAAACTCACAAATGATGCTCAAATGAGCCCAGGATCCATAGAGCTTAGAGTTACGCGAAATCGCCCTTCAGGGTAAGGGAAAACCCCGGAAAAACCTTATCCAAGTAACTCACCCTGACCGAAATACGAACTCGGGACCTCTTGAACGTGAGGCAGACTCGCTACTATCAACGCTACCGAGGCGGGAAGATTTCATGGTGTATGGCGGTGACGGACAGATAGCGTGGATTTTAGCGCGTTGTAAATGTTGCTCAATGCGCTTGGTAGTGTTATGTAGTTGTGAGTGAGTGGGTGTAATCACACGGAGAGGCCCATGTTTGTCGACATCAAACCCGGAGTACTGGTCGCTGCGCTATGGGTCCTGGTGCCGATATGAACTCCCAGCAACTTTAGGGACTTCTGCGTATCTCTGTGTACCGTCTCCCATAGAACTTGTGGGTCCTCTGTGTTTCTGTACTTCATCTCTGCGGGTGTTAGCCGCAATAGATAGGTATTGAGGTCGCACTGTGCCAGGTGTCCCTCTCCTTTTTCAACGCTTTTCTACCTCTCAGCTACTCCCCATAGCTGTGACATTATTCCGATTTTAGGTGTTATATTAGCACTTCCTAGAATGAAAAATTAACTGTTTGTGATTGATTCTATTAATCATCGTGAATTTTATTAAGGTGGTTATCATAATTCTATTTCATTTAATATTTTATTATTTCTGTTTTATATGCCACTGGAGTTCAGCGACACAAGTAGGCCGTTTTTTACGCTTGTGACATAATTGAACCCTGGTAGCAACAGATTAAAGGAAGACATAAAGAATGACCCTATACTGACGACGATTAGGAATGTTGGGGCCCCTAATGATTCCAGAATGTACGTCCCGACACCGGCGGTATCCTATCTGCGTCTTAGTCAACCCGCGGGCCGTGAGATGAATCAAACCACAAAGAAGGGGCACTAACGAGCTATCAAAGCGAGTCATACAAGGCACAGGCTCCACTATCCCTCTTCAACGCACCTATTGGCGTTGCCTGAACCTAAAGCTGTGAAATATTTGAAGATGAAATGGAAGGAATGAGTGGTAATAGAGAATCACTCAGCATTCGCTACCGAAAAACCATGAAAAAAACTGTCACTATAAACGACTTGATCTTGACTATTATCGAACCTGTGAGATCCCCAATACGGCTTCGCACATGCCACGGGACAATGTAGCTAAGAGTTGGTTGCCATAAAAGCACTGATGCAGAGCACTTATAAAACAGGAATCGGAAGTTTCGTGACCATAAGATATTTAAGGTCGCATGAGACGGACAGGCCCATTAAATGTCTAGCGACTTCACATTACTGAAAATTTGCAGCCTGTGCTATCCAACAAAACAAAGTGACAGCAAGATCGGTATATGTTTTCAGGAAATGATTAATGATTACGTGAAACACTTAGACTAAAGTATCCTTGTCACCTATCAAGTTAGGTGATGCCGCAGTAACATATTTTTTTACGTCCACCATTGTAGGTCATATCGGAAAATGAATGAAATGGGTAAAAGTTAACCCGACATTCATCATTGAGGATAAGGGACAACCCCGGAAAAACCGAACCGTATCCGGGTAACTCACTCTAACTGAGATTTGAACTCAATTCGTTTATACATAAGGCAGACACGCTACCCTCAAACCACAGAGATGGGCGCTGCAGTACTTTGTGTGTCTCGCATTCCAGAGTTTGTGGATTCGATACCCGTTGACAGGGACCTCTGACTTTGGATTTTTCAGGTTTCCATTATTACTTAGAGAATGTTAGAATGCCTATTTTCAAAACATGACTTTCATTATTTGTGTTTATTCCATCTCCTTATCATCTTACACACGTCGGGCCGAAATGGGGTAGCTATCTACTTTCCCTTAAACCCAACACACTCACACACTCACTTACTGACACGCTCTTTCACAAGTGCTCTCAGCCTTGTAATGTATATTGGCTCCGGAAAGATGGAGTAGTTGCTTGCGTATTGTAAATGCTGCACTCGGCACCGGATGTTGTTTTGTGCTTGCTGTTCTCACCTGGTGGGGGGTATCTGCTGTCACTGAATCTGGAATATTTGTGGCCTCGCAGTGGGTCCTGGCACCACGATGAAGATCTGTCAATACTAATTTCAAAACTTGTTAAAGACTTCTGCCTGTCTCTACGGCCTACAACCCTGTGGCCGCCGACGTATCCCACAGATCATCTCTTCCACACTGGTGGGAGGCTCTTGGGAAATTGAGTGGGGATATAGTGCGCGTAGTCTACCCTTCACTTTATCTACCATTTATCCTTGATCTTTTCCTCTTAAAATGAACATCATTCTACATTTTATTTCGCTTGTTTCACTAAGGCATATTCAGTACTTGACTTGTTAATCAAGTCATATTGTGATTTTCCATTATTAACATACCGACTGACACATTACTTACCTAAGCCAGAGCATTCAGGAAGATTCAAAAATTATTTAATGCTGTTAGAAATACGCCTTGAATAAGTTTTCTTGTGTTTATGCCGGTATGCACTGGAAATGAGGAGATACTATGAAAATGAAAATATGATTATAAAAAGGAAAGTTTACTTTGAATCACATAGCTCTACTGGATTTCTTGCTTTGATTTACTAACAGGTTGCGTGTAAATGGTCCTTTGGAAAGTTGATGTTTTAAAGTTTAGAAAAGTTTAGTAAATCTAGAAATCTCAGCCTTTTCGCATGCGCAACTGCTTTGCGAAAAAGTCGTCCATTTTGGCAACTTATGTTCTACAGAAATACAGCAAAAAATGAATTAAATGAGTATCTACATCAATTTTCTTTATTATGAGAAGTCACTGACTTATTCAGATAGTATGCGCTACTAGTTATTTTATTCATCATTCAGCTGATAATCAGAACTGTTCTGCAACTTTTTGTTAAGAATAAACAAATTCATGAAGCCCCTGATCAATTATTACCCGCTATTCAAAATTCTGCAACTGCATAACAAAACATTTTTACAATTTTTTGATTTGTAAGTTCATCATTGTGAATCCTATTTGATTGTGTAAGCTAAATTTAAATACATTTGTCAATTTCCATGGCAATAAGAATGTAACAGGTCAGTAATAGTTACGCTTCTAGTTTTCAACAGTTACTGTAACAGTAGAAAATGACTTACAGAATGCCCAACAGCATAATAAGTAGCAATTAGAAATTGACGTATTACCCAACAAAATAGTATCAATTTTTATTTATTATTGAATTTTAAGGGTTTTTCAGGAATTGCAACACGTAATTGGCCAACCACGAAATGTAAATTTCTAACCAGATCTCGAATGCATTCTTGAAAAGGAAGGGTGGAAGAGGAAAGTGTGATAATAAATGATCAACTATATTTAATAAAGTTGTGTATGAAAAATAATCAGAAATGAAATACTTTCAGCAGCAAAACTTCTCCAAATAAGGGTTTCATACTACTTTTCACTATCATCTTCCCCTTAGTGAATACATAATATACATGTTCGCTACCAATTACGACTGAATCAAAACTAGTGAAGATCCAAACTCTTCTACAGAACGAAATTGCAAATTGAAAATTCCCAATATAGAATAAAAATAAGTACTTAGGTATATGTATTGATATTTTGTATCAATGATTTAGAGAAACCTGGACTCAAACAGGTAGTTTTAAGAGATGTCAGTATAAGTCATAACTATAAAGAAAACATGACAACTGTCGTTCATGTAAATCAACGAAACTTTCATACAGACAATATGAACTCCAATTCTGCGCTGTTAGTTCTATTAACTGTCTTTCCTAAACTAAAATTTAAAAACTCTCTTTAGAATGTCTCTGTCACAGTTATTCAGTAGCTGGGTAAGATTTAACCATCAATAATATAATTCTTTGTGTTCTAAATCTGTAAGCCTTGGTGTTCAAAACGTGAGCGAATTAAAAAAAAAAGGTTCACATATATTTTTAGTCCAAAGATTTCAGGGCACACATCCTCTCCATCTCGACAAAGATGGAAAATTTTCGGTAGTCAGTATTCGCACGCTGGTGACACAGGGAAAACAAAACACCATCGTAGACAGCACGTATGTTGGATTAGTCACTCCAGTTCTCAGCAAGTAGCAAAGAAATAAATATGGCGGTAACAAACAAACAAAAAAACTGACAAATAGCGAGCGGCAGGCTTCTTAGGAGCAGTTCTTTAAGCGAAAATAGTTGTAGCCTTCTGGTTATCAAGAAGTTACAGAATTTTTCTGAATAAAACGAAAGCACGATGGTTCTATGTAATCGTAGCGGCGCTTAGTGTAACGGGTTGGGGCGTGGCTCTCCGGTATCTAACACGTAATACTCAAGGGTTCGAGCCCCTGATTGGGATGTGATTCAACTCTTCAGCGCTATTAATACGCAATAGAATAATTAACTAATTATACTCTAACAAGGGAAGAAATATTCCGAGTTAGCGATGCATAAAGAACTTGCGCAATCTTTATTGAACACTGAAACAATGAAATGAAAGCTTGGATGCGAATCACTTACTTGCCTTCAAAGCAGTGATATCTCAAAAACCTATTTCTTTCTTAAATAGAAATTGTCCAATTTTGCAACATTTTCTTTTCCGGAAAACACAAATTCTACTGCGCTTTACAGAGTTTGGCTGATGTTGGCAATATTTGAGTCACCCGCTTATCACTGGAATGTTTATTACTATAGACTCGATGAAGAGAATTTGTACGGTCAGCACAACATTAATTGTTGTATTCCAGTAAATATTTCAGTTCCACATAGCACTTAGCAATGAACAAATAAACGGTTTATTCTTTTGTTACAATTTAACTTTTTGTGCCTGACGTATGTACGTCTTCTGTACACACACCATCCAGACATCCTTGTCGAAGCATTACATAACATTTGTCTTAAATTACATTTTATTTCAGTTCTTTATTCGATTAGTCTACCCTTCTTTCGTTTTTCGTAAATTTCTGTTACTCTTATGGCGACATTATGCTTTTTAGGGAAGTTACGCAAGGTTCATTCGATTTTGCTGTCCTTGGAAGATTCTACAAACAAGTTCGCAAGACACAAATCCAAATATTGCTAATATATTTCAGTAGGTTGCTACAGTGACTAAAGGTGTTTATTCTTAATATTCAATGGCCATCCAAATGCGTTAAATCAATCTATGTCAATAGTATTTCAAATTACATATACCTATATAAAGTCGACAACTCCCTTAATATAAATGCAATAACTGAAAATAATGTCAAAATTGCAATACAACAATTTAAAAAAATATTTTCAGTATCTGATCGAAAATCTACCTGCACTTTTAAAGGATGTGAAGGAATTTTACTGTAAGTTCTAGCATTAATTGTCACCAAATTTCGCCTTAAGAACCTTTACCCTAAGTATTCAAGGAAAGTAAATTAATTCCCCAGGGGCGATTTCTGAGGTAGTGCCGCTGTGCCATGGCACCATCTGTATGAAAGCGAAAGAAAGAGAAGTGTATAAGAATTGCGCAAAAGGAATTGTTTATGAGTAGTTGCTCCCTCGTTTGAATAGGCGCGTTGAACGCCAGCGCTCTCTCTTGGTTGTTTTCCGTAGCTTGGTGCCGATTCCTGAATGGCACCGTCTACGCTCATAAACGCCTGTGTTAGGGCTAGGGGCTAAGATGTCTGCTTATACACGGCTTCTTATGGAAGAAAGTCAAATAAGGTAGTGCCGGGATTTCTCTGGCGCATAACTTACGCTTTGCCCGCTAGAGTGCAGTCAAACACGGGACTTCAGAGAACCTCGATCCTGCCATCTAGCGAAAGACAATGGTAAGAATACATTTCGCCATATACCTTCCTTTAATGCAGTGTCACCATCCTACTGAAGTTAATGCTGAGGAACTTCAAAACGCAAATTAATGCTTAATGAAATCAGTTGCAGAAACACAACACATAAATATAAATAAAATTAATTGGGTTTTTAATGTGAATATAGTATTAGATTTTAAAATTTAGAGACAGTATTTCAACATGTGCATATTTTACAGCAGCAGTTTTGTTGGTAGAACATAAAAACCGCGCGTGCAGCATGTGTTGGACACATGTATTCAAAGCAATGGTAGAGTAGTTCTGTATGTGATCCTGTAGTGCTGTAGTTCATCGTGAGTACGGATTTTTAAAACAGTGTTCAGTGTTTTTTCTTTAAGTTAAAATTCACAGTAAAGTTACGAACATGAACAAGGTGAGTGAATTACTGAAAACTTCATTTAGTAGCAGGACTCTAAGTGAAAAAATTCAGATAAAAACAATGGGTAGGCCACTCCCGAATCTGAATCTGCAGCAGCAAACAAAAAATCGATGCCGTAAGTTTAATCCCGATATTTATCAAAAGAACAAATGGATTGGCGGCTGTGATGAAAAAAATGCAGTTTTTTGTTTTCCTTGTGTGTTATTTGGGGGAGATGTCCATTGGTGTAAGACTGGAATAACTGATATTGGGCATTTATGGTCTAAAATGAAAGTGCATGAAACATCGAAGCGACACATGGACAATGTTCTGAGTCTTTCAGTTCTAGGCATAACCAATATTCAGGACAAATTAGATTCGCAGTATAGGCAAACAGTCAACAGCCATAACAAACAAGTAGACAAGAACAGGTATATATTGAACTTAATTATAAACTGTATTCGGTTCTGTGGTGCTTTGGAGCTGGCTCTTAGGGGACACGATGAATCTGACGCCTCTCAAAATAAGGGGGTTTTTCGTGAGCTCATTCAGTTTAGTGCGGAGTTGGATAAAGAACTTCAAGTGCATCTCAGTCAGTCATCAGTTTTCAAAGGCATTTCTAAGACTGTTCAAAACGAACTCCTGCAGTGCATGTTGGAAGTGTATCACGAGGAAGTGCGCAAAGAAATAAAGCGTGCGGATTATGTTGCAATAATCGCGGATGAAACCACTGATGTGTCTTGCGAATTTCAGTTGGTTATTGTTTTGCGATACATTGTTTATGGAACCCCCGTTGAAAGATTTTGGAATTTTGTTAATCCAGAAGGTCAGAATGCTCAGTCTATCTCGGAGTGTATTCTGAAAGAAATCGAACCCTTAATTGGAGATGACCGAGCAAAACTAATAGCTCAGAGTTACGATGGTGCAAACGTTATGAGTGGCGAGTCAAACGGAGTACAGAAATTAATAAAAGACAAATACCCAAATGCGCACTACATTCATTGCTATGCGCACCAGTTAAACCTTATAATGTCTACTGCAGCCTCAATTAATCGCAAAGCCCGCTTCTTCTTTGCACATCTTTCAGGCATTTCTTCTTTCTTTTCAAATTCGCCACAAAGATCGAAAGTGTTGCATAGCATAATTCAGAAAAGCTTACCCCGTGTGTCTCTCACAAGATGGAATTACCATTCGCGAGTAGTAAAGGATATTTATGAAAACAGGAAGGAGCTTATTACTGTCATGGAAACAATTGAAACGAGTGAGAACATAAAATTACCCTCTACTATTGAAAAAGCTGGTTCATACAAACAAAGACTGCAAGATAGAGACTTCATTTTCTGGCTATCGTTTTTCTATAAGATAATGCCTCATGTGGACATACTTTTTAATCAATTTCAAAAGAAGACAACTGAACCAACCAAGGTAAAACAAGACATTCATAACTTTGAAACAATAATGCAAAACATCAGAGATGACATTGACTCCATCATCAGTCAGGTTAGTTTTGAAAATGACGAAACAATGCCTTACAAGAGAGCAAGGGTTGATGACAATAACAAAAAGCAAAATGCTTTGGAGGTGTGTGATGCCTTCTTTTGTGAAATAAAATCACGTTTTCAGTTCACTGGGCACCTAATTGCAACCAAATTATTTGATGTAAGCCAGTTTGACAATTATGTAACACATTTCCCAGACAAATATCTTGAAATTACGGACACATATACATTTCTGGAGAAAAGAAAGTTGAAGGGAGAGCTTCAAGTGTTCTATGCTAGGCCTGAGTTGAGAGCAGTTTCTGGTGAGGTTCCGTTTCTTTCGCTGATTCTAGAGGATGAACTCTGTGCTACGTTTGAAGAGACTGTTAAAGTTTTGAAACTGTTAATTACTATGCCTATCTCGACATCAGAAGCTGAGCGGTGCTTTTCAATGCTCAAGAGGATTAAAACTTTTCTACGTAACACAATGAAAGAAGAGCGATTGAGTGCCTTAGGAATGCTGTCCTGTGAAAAGCTGTTCGTGTGCAAAATTGACAATTTCAATTCAAAGGTGATAGATTTATTTGCCAACAAGAAGGAGCGACGAATGGATTTTCAATACCGTTCCTACTAATTCATTTGAAGCTGTCTTCATAAAGTCATGGAGTTGGTGCTTTCGGTGAGTACAACGCTTTTAATTTTTAAAAGTTAGTAATTTCATTAAACAATTCTTAAAAATTCAGGTTACCCATTTTGCAGTGAAAAATTGCGTCTTGTGTGTGCGTGCGTGTGTGCTCGCTCGTATGTGTTTGTGAGTGTGAGACAAAGATTTCTCGAGTTTGTTTCGTTTGATTTCAGCGCGAGCAAGATTATGGCTAAAGCAATAACAATAACTTCCTCTCTATCACGAAATCGTACACGAACGCTTCGTATCACATTCTTCATGAACTGTATTATCAAACTGTTACTGCACTCGTTACACCTGTGCGTAACAAGAGTACCGATGTAATAAGTATCTATTTCCGTTTCCCTGTACGTTCTGGTTGATACAGTATATTATAAAATAGTTTGGATTATTGATAAGATTACCTAAATCGTTCGTAATTGGTGCACATATTTATATTTTAATAGCCCTTATTTATTTATGGCACCATCAATACAACACCTCACCGGCCGCCCCTGTAATTCCCATTCTTAAAGATGGACGTTCTAAAATCATAAGCAATTACAGGCCTATTGCTTTACTGCGTAAACCAACAAATATCATTGAAAATAAATCACACCAACATGTTAGTTTCAACGTTTCAGCATGCCTACAAGATAAAATGTTCCAAATCTTTTTAATCTTGCTAAATAACTACCATTAGAACTATACCAATTTAAACAGATGGATGTAATGCATACCAATTTCGGAAAGGTCTTCCATAAAGTTGATTATGAGCGTTTACTTGCTAAGTTATAAGAAATAAGTTTTCCTTAAGCGTTAATGTCATTACAGATCACAATTTGCGCATTTATAACAATTGGATTTTATGCCAATTTTATGCCATTCAGAGATCTCCCAAGGATTTAACTTAGGAGCTCTGTTACTTATGTGCTATATAAATCATTTAAGTAGGGCCGCAAAAATTTGGAAAATGCTGATTTTCGCTGATGGTATTAAAATATAAAAATGCATGAATAATGTTCAAGAGTGCTTAGAACTTATATGCACGTTACAAAGCAAACATGATTCCATTTACTTTTAGTATTTGAGTGAATATAGCCTTCGCTAGAAATAAAAATCTCATTATATAATAATTCTAACATCAATTTAGATGGACGTCATTACTTGAAGCCGTTGAAAATAAAGGTCTAATAATATAGTTCACATCTGAGATAAAGCATATTTTAAAACAACAACAACAACAACAACAATAATAATAATAATAATAATAATAATAATAATAATAATAATAATAATAATAATAATAATAATAATAAAAATAATAATAATAATAAAAATAATAATAATAATAATAATAATAATAATAATAATAATAATAATAATAATAATAATAATAAAAATAATAATAATAATAATAATAATAATAATAATAATAATAATAATAATAATAATAATAATAATAATAATAATAATAATAATAATAATAATAATAATAATAATAATAATAATAATAATAATAATAATAATAATAATAATAATAATAATAATAATAATAATAATAATAATAATAATAATAATAATAATAATAATAATAATAATAATAATAATAATAATAATAATAATAATAATAATAATAATAATAATAATAATAATAATAATAATAATAATAATAATAATAATAATAATAATAATAATAATAATAATAATAATAATAATAATAATAATAATAATAATAATAATAATAATAATAATAATAATAATAATAATAATAATAATAATAATAATAATAATAATAATAATAATAATAATAATAATAATAATAATAATAATAATAATAATAATAATAATAATAATAATAATAATAATAATAATAATAATAATAATAATAATAATAATAATAATAATAATAATAATAATAATAATAATAATAATAATAATAATAATAATAATAATAATAATAATAATAATAATAATAATAATAATAATAATAATAATAATAATAATAATAATAATAATAATAATAATAATAATAATAATAATAATAATAATAATAATAATAATAATAATAATAATAATAATAATAATAATAATAATAATAATAATAATAATAATAATAATAATAATAATAATAATAATAATAATAATAATAATAATAATAATAATAATAATAATAATAATAATAATAATAATAATAATAATAATAATAATAATAATAATAATAATAATAATAATAATAATAATAATAATAATAATAATAATAATAATAATAATAATAATAATAACTATGAAAATATTTTTGCTTCAGTATTCGAACTCCTTGTTTATTTAAAGAGGGAAACACTAATTCACTTTGAAAGCTTGTTAGAAAAATCTGCGAACATGCATATATAATTTAGGATATTAAAACCATAAAGCACTCTAACTTAATAGAACAAGTACAATAAAAAAGTTAAAATACATAGTATTTAAGAGAATTGCAAGGCCAAAAATACCTTTCCCGACTATTATTTAACTGCATCTATCAACCGTGTCCACCGCCTTTGGGTGCTCCACAATTTAATTTACTAGCAGTATAAAGAAGTAACAATTCTCTATCTCTGGGCTCAAAATGTATCGAGTAATCCACAACTGATATCAAACAATAGATATATAGTTAATTTTTAACAATCACTTACTAATTTCAGTAGCACAACAATGCAAGGCTTCTTACTCTGCAGCTGAAAATGTATCGAGTAATAAACGTGACATCAAACAATAGATATATAGTTAATTTTTAACAATCACTTACTAATTTCAGTAACAGACAATGCAAGGCTTCTTACTCTGTAGCTGAAAATGTATCGAGTAATGCACGTGACATCAAATAATAGATATATAGTTAATTTTTAACAATCACTTACTTATTTCAGTAGCACAAAACTGCAAGACTCCTTACTGTGGTAGCAACGAATTGTCTCTCTTTGGGCGCAAAATGTATCGAGTAATGCACAATTGATATCAAACAATAGATATATAGTTAATTTTTAACAATCACTAATTTGAGTAGCACAACACTGCAGGACCTCTTGCTCTGGTGACAGCCAGCAACGTTCTGTTCTCTTAATGTTTGTTACTTGTGTGGTAGGGGCACCACTGGTAGAATAGATAACCATGTCTCCGGGTGTGCAGGCAAATTGCCGACACTACGGACGACCATGACTAATTGGGCTTGCGAAAGAAATGCTTAAATGGCTCCAAACCTATTGGATTTAAATTCCGAACTCCTGTGATTCTCCAAACGAGGCAGTTCTCTTTACTCGTTTAGTTGCATGTATTTATGGATTTTGAAAAATTATTTATGATAATTTGATTTCTAGTTTACTTATTAATTTACTAGGTGCAAAATCTTTTAGATTAACCCTGAAGCGGTAGACCTGATGCAAATCTGCTATCAACGAATTTGTTTTCTTTATGGCCACCCTATCTGACACATGGGCCTTTTTGGGGGTTTTGCCCGATCACTAGGCAAAGGCTGAATACATTAATTACATCTCCCGAATTTCCTGCCACCCCACTTCATCTCCATTACGATTTCATATCGTCTCTCATCTGTTGGTCTCTTCCAGGGTAGAAGGGCCGGCGGGAGTCTCGGGAGCGCATGGTAGGATGGCATGCTCTGTGTAAACCACCTCTTCCTCCGGTTGCCCGCCTCCGAACCGAATGCGAGGACCGTCTTTGAACCACAGTACGGGGAAATGTCCATTTTCCTGGGCTGCCGTGTGAGGTCTCCATCTAACTAAAATGTGGGGACCCAACTCTCTGCACTGTTGTGGCTCCTTGGGACGGCTTCCCTCTGTGTCCTCTCGCCTCATCCTTCCTCCCAGGGATGTCCCACTTGAGGACATAAGGTACAATACACAAGACTGGCCGCAGTGCCGAATCCCCTCCGAAAAATGACACCATAGAAAACGCTTTTCAAAGCCAAGAAAAAGGACAAGGTGTGTCTGAAGAGAACCATGCTCTTCCCTGCCTGATTGATGAGAATATGGTTGATGAAATAATTACCTGCACCAACTTGCATATCAGAAATATGAACACTGGCACTGAATATTCTGGAAATAGGAATTATGGAGAGGTGACATGGAAGAATTGCTAGCCATGCCCTGGTTTGCTGTACCTGATAGGCTCAAAAAGGGGAAATACCACAAATGTATAGTGATTATGGACTTCTAAATGGTAAGGGATACAAATTCTAAGAGCGTATATGAGATATGGTCGATTATTGCAAATTTTGAAACCTATGAAATTTGATGACAAGATGACCTGACCACAACGCAGAAGGACAAATAAGAAAGCACCAATTAGAAAAATGTTGGACCTTTTGCAAAAAGTTGTTAAAACTCCTACAATCCTAGTGAATTTTTCACAGTTGATGAAAAGCTAGAACCATTTCGTGACAGATGTAGCTTTACTTCATAAATATTCCAAACAAGCCAGCTAAATACGGCATAAAAATCCATGCCCTTTGAGATGCAAAAATCTTCTACAGGCCGACCTACCTCATCCATGGGTATATTCGGGGGATTTCCCTGATCGCTAGGCAAATGCTGGGTAGGTTAATTACATCCCCTGAATTTTCTGTCACTCCATTTCATCTCCATTATCATGTTATATCATTTCTCATATGGTGGTTTCTTTCAGGGTACAAGTATCAGCGGGAGTTTCGGCGGTGCATGGCAGGTTGATATTTTCTGAATAAACCACTTCCTCCTCCGATATGTCGGTTGTTGGTCCTCGACCCGAATGTTGGCATCGTCTTCTAACCACGGTGCGGGAGAATGTACGGCGTTCTGGCCTGCCGGGTGAGGTTTCCATCTAAGTAAAATGTGGGGACCCTGCCCTCTGCACTATGGAGGCTCCTTGGGACGTCCGCCCTCTGTTTCCTCTCAACTCATCCTTTCTCCCGGGGATATTTTTTACGTCCTCCAACGTTAAGTCATATCGGACGATGAATGGAATGGATGAAATGATGCTCAGCTGAGTCCGGGGTCCATGGAGCTTAGAGTTACCCGACATTCGTCTTACAGGATAAGGGAAAACCCCGGAAAAAACCTTATCCAGGTAACTTAACCTGACCGAGATTCAAACTCGGGACCTCTTGAACGTGAGGCAGACATGCTACCACCACGCTACCAAGGCGGGCGCTCCTCCCGGGAATGCCCCTCTTGGGAGCATAAGGTACAATAGACTAAGACTGGTCGCAGTGTCGAATCACCTCCGAGAAAAAATGGAAATTTATTGTGGGAAGCAATCTGAAGGGCAATTCTTTGTCTCAATTAAGCCCAGTGATATAAGCTGACTAATGAAACCACGTTCTGGGTCAAACAGAAATCTTACCACTGATAATTGGTACACCAGTTACACAGTGACACTGTCGCTTCTTTAGAAGGGCAACGCCACTATTGGAACTTTACGTAAAAACAAAAAAGAACTGCCGATACAATTTCCATCACACAAGAATCGTCAAGTTGGATCTAATATTTTTGGCTATCAGAAGAAATGAACTCTTGCCTCTCACGTTCCCAAGAAGAACAAATCTGCTCTGTTGCTTTCAAAATTCACGACGAAGGTATTGTAAATAAGGACACAGTTAAACCCGAAATCATACTCGATTATAATATGACTAAAGGAGGAGTGGACACAATTGACCAGTTGTGTGCTACCTACTCCGTTTCGCGTGTGACATTGAGATGTCCATCAACAATTTTATTTGCTTTGCTCAACATGGCAGGTATAAATGCCTATATAATGGTTTACAAAGGAAACCATAGAGGGGAACCATTTAGTAGAACAATATTTTTGAAAAATTTGGCCCTAAAACTGATGAATACATAGCTAGTCACTAGATCAGCGATTGTGTCATTTACTCTTGATGTTAAAGCAACTTTGAGCATGTATAAACTTCAGGAAGACCCGCAAGCAGATTTATCATTTCAGTCAAGGAAACGAGGTGTGGCCGATCGAAGAATAAATTTACAACTGTAAAATACAGTACTTGCAAAAATTTTGTGTGTACAGACCACATGATCACAACGACTGTATGTAATATCTATAAACATGAGACAGAAATGATGAGTGTGAGTGAATATTGGTCAATATTAAGTGTGTTACTCTCTATTCAGCAAGTGAATGTTAGTTTGCATACATTATTAAGTAATCAACATAACTGCACTGTATTATTATAGATCTAGCAGCAGGCATACAAGGCATATATTGTGTTCTTATAAAATTATTGTGCACTCGACGTATATGATTATTCTTCCCCTACTTTAAATTGTAGAGTTATCGTTATTAATGTCTACTTCTGTACAATGTTCCTGCAAAAATATACATTTTGTTATTTTAAGCTTCACATGTTTTATATTGCAGTTTATTTTTTCACTTTGATTTGATGATAAAACTGACACTAAATCTCGCCAATGTACCACTGCTGTATTTTCCTGTACACTTTAAATTATCAGAGGCATATGTTGACAACGTTCCTGGCGAGTCGGTCTTTTTCAGCAACGTCATTGTATCAGCAGTGGTCGGAACTTATTCAACACAATACTTTTCTATTCTTAACTGAGGTCAGAATCACTTTACGGCACGTGGACATTTCACGCAACAAAATTATTTCTTTTGCCCAATATACATTCTCAGTAACGCGGATTTCATTAACCGATCCTTTAGTAGTGAAACTGGGCGAAAGACTGGCAAAGGACTGATGACTTTGACGATTTCTCTCAGCTTATATATGGGATATTTACTCTAAGCTTAAGTTCAATGTCCCTTTTCCCGAGTGGCTATATGTTCCCGCGGATGAAAGCTTCCGTCTACCATGATGTCATCTGGATTTATGCTTATTGGTTTTACTGGTACATCACATGACAAAGCCCGGCTTGGTAGTATGGTGACAGCCTGTCTGTCTCACGTTCAAGAGGTCCAGAGTTCGAATCTCGGTCAGGGTGACTTACCTGGATAAGGTTTTTCCGGGGTTTTCCCATATCCTGAAAGACGAATGACGGGTAGCTCTAAGCTCTATGGATCCCTGAACTCGTTTGAGCATCATTTCACCAATTCCATTCATCGTCCGATATGACTTAATTTTGGAGGACGTAAATTACAACAGCAAAATCACATGACACTACTTGTCAGGTGTCACGGGATCTTCCGAAGCTATGATAAATTTCTACTACATCTACTCTTGGCCCGCTCTCAGAAAGTTTAACAATAACACAGTACACTTTTACCCTGTCCGAATCCATACCCCACGTTCCGAGTTCGGATCTTGTTCAGGCTGGGCCCGCCTCGTTAGCGTAGATGGTAGCGAGTCTGCCTCACGTTCAAGAGGTCCCGAGTTCGAATCTTGGTCAGGGTGAGTTACCTGGATAAGGTTTTTCCGGGGTTTTCTCTTATCGTGAAAGACGAATGTCAGGTAACTCTAAGCTCTATGTGCCCTGGGCTCAGTTGAGCATCATTTCACCCATTCCATTCATCGTCCGATATGACAACGTTGGTGGACGTAAATTACAGAAGAAAAATCTTTTTCAGGCTGAGTTATCTGGATAAGGTGTTTTCCTTAGAGTTTTCGCTTATCCTGAAAGCCGAATGTCTGCTGAGCCTGAGTTCTATGACTGCAAACATCTTGCCTTGTGCTTCCAAAGACAGTTTTAAACTTTAGAAACCATGGAACCAAAAATATTTTCACATAGGCGAATATTCTTTACATATGAAATCCACAATTGTGCCAGTTACAGTATTGCAACTGGGTATAATCAGACATGAATACGAACCTATAATGTAATAAATTTTAGTAAATTATTTCAGAGATAAAATGGAATCTCACCATCTACTGGGCACATGGAAAACTTCCTTCACATGGCAAGTGACATGGTTGAAAGCAGGCGTTCGTTTTGTTTCTGAGGAAAATAAGATAATATAGATATGCTAATGCAAATAGAACTTTAGAGAGCCCTAAAACTCCCTCTACATTATATAAGTGATATGCTGTACAGTTTGATCAGGGTGTGTTTATCTTTAGATATTATCTACCACATCTCTGTCTTTGCTAAGCTTGCTCAGGCTAGTACTTACACCTGTGAACTATGAAGTATTTTTCTCAGTATCTGCCTTTGTGAGCCAAGTTAAGGTGGCTTATGGATTAAATCTGGCTAATATGCGAGCTATTTTGATTGAGTTTCCGACTATATGAGAACGCAGAATTTACAGCTTCTCAATGTTATGACGAGAAACCGCTAACTTATGACGTCTTACTACTTCACCATTTAAGATTTCTGTTTCCGTACTAGTGCAAATTGTTGTAACTGAAGCACTATTCGGACACAGTCTTTACGGGCTATGGACTACCACAAATCAATCGCGTAAAACTTCTGTAAGATTGTAACACACTCTAGTAGTCCCGAATTATAAAACTCCCTCTTCACCAATGTTCCAAGTTTCTACTTTATGTTCCCAAATTTCAAGGTTCTTATTTCTATCTGAAACAAAATTTATTGTTCTGTATGAATTACAAAATTCTAAACTTTCTTTTGCTTTTTATTCAATATATAAGCAAAGGGCGTTATGAAGGCCTCAATATCCGGAGAGCACCGTCATCAAGGAGGATCATATGTGATCCTCTGGAAAAGCATGTTAATAGTGATGGCTGAAATCTGTGCAGGTGTTTTCGGGTTTTGGGGTCTCTCCCCATTTCATAACACCAGCTGCTCCATAATCATCCCTTTCTTCATTCATTACACCCGAATTTTATGCCATCCACTTCTTCACCTTCATAACAAGATCCGTCTGATCTATCATCCTGAATATTCTTTCGGATTCAAGAGTTCTTCTACTCCTCGACAGGCGTCTGATCCCCGAAGAACCCTTTTGAAATTACTGGAGGGTGTACATTCTCCATCAGGAGGATAAAATGGAAATGGAATGGTTTTAACGTCTGTTATGCAGTTATGTCATATAGGTGGATGACCTAAATGGATGAAATGGTGTTCAACTGAATCTAGGACTTCGAGTTCTAAAGTTCTAACTCTAGTTAATCTAGAGTTCATTGAGCTTAGAGCTATCCGAAATTCATATTTAAGGATATTGTAAAATTCAGTAAAATGTCTTATGCATCTAAATTATCTTAACATAAATGTTGTATTTTCTTTTGAATACTGCGATTCCTTTTTACGTGCATTTTAGCACGTCCGCACCTCTCAGGGAACTGAATTCCGGATAACGGACTCTAATTGCCTTAACTAATGACATTTCTCGGAACGATATTCTAGCTCTCATTATTTAGAATATGTATTGATTTTAACATACAGAAATTACCTCTTCGAATGTCTCTATTATTAAATTTGTATGATTATTTATTGATTTGTATCCTTAATTATTCTCCTATCGTTCTACAATTAACAGTCATGGTTATGCTTAAGATTTGTAGAAGCAGTTATAATCAATGACAACATTGTCGAAGCCGTTATATATTTATTTTTCTTTCGTGGAAACATTCTACTCAAGTCTTACAGGCTAATCCTTGCATCTATTTTTTTTTTCATTCTCTAACTCTCTTTCTCTCTTTCTTTCCCTCTCCCTTTCTTTCTTTTAAAAAAATTAAAGTGTTAGACCGTTTTGGTCATATTGGAAAATGAATTAATAAAATAGATGAAATGATGTTCTAATGAGCTTAGGGCCTATATAGCTTAGAGTTATTTGACATTAATCTTTCAGAATAAGGAAAAAACACAGAAAAGAAAACTTATCCAGATAACTCACCCTGGCCGAGATTCGAAATCGGGACCTTTTTAGCGTTATTCAATAGTGTCCAACTCTTCATATAAAATATTTTGAATGCGTGTGAGAAAGATGAATATTTTCGGGGACTCGGTGTCAATAAACTTAAATACACAAATGGAATATGACGCAATTTATTTCTTTATTTCTTTAAATGTTTTTAATTTTTCATCGCAAATGGGTAAATATAAATTGGTTACGTTTGTATACTCGGCAGGACATAGTAACCGAATAAAGTATTTCCTGAGGGTAGAGGAAAGAGAGAAGTTTGTAGTGACACTTTCGGATTGACTTCCTGAAATATAAAACCGAAGCTATTTCCGAAAATTGCAGGTGTTGCTGCATATAATCACCCAAATTTAAAAATTATGCCGAAAATTGTTTTAATTATTCTTCGCACTCCCTCTATATTAATGACGAATTTATTGTTTTCGTCATCATAATATGTGAATTAATAAATTAATAATGAATTACTGTTAACATAATATGCCTCAGGCGCTCTGGAAAGTATAGTGTTACCATTTAGAACACACGGTAAGCACGTGATATGGATTTTTTTTTTTTTTTTTTTTTTTGTAATTTACGTCCTCCAACGTCAAGTCATACCGAACGATGAATGAAATGGGTGATATGATGCTCAAATGAACCCGGGGTCCATAGAGCTTAGAGTTACCCGAAATTCGTCTTTAAGGATAAGGTAAAACCCCGGAAAAAACCTTATACAGGTAACTCACCCTGACCATGATTCGAACTCGGGACCTCTTGAACGTGAGGTAGACATGCTACCACGAAGCTACCCAGGCGAGCACGTGATATGGATTAGAGCACAAGAGTCAGATTGAGATGTTCAATAAGACAGTGGGTATTTAAATCACGGATCTCCCTGTCTGCGTCCGGTTGTTCTAGCCACTGAACTACCATGGCAACATGCCAGCACGACTATCAGTTTCCATATGATGTGGATGTTGGTTCACTCACAGAGGATTAGAAACAGAACACGACGTTATCTTTGTTAATCCATCCGAAATTATTTATTGTTAGTGGAGATTCATTTGGTAACTCATCAGAAAATATGTAAATGGAAGGTTTTCTTTAAATACCTTCCCAAGATATTACTATTGTCGTGGAAACACATTTCATAAGAGCTTAAAAACTAACATTCTTTGAAGAAAAAGAAACGTCATCCCAAATATTTGCTTGCTGGAAGTGCAATACTTAAAATTAATCATACTCACCTTTATATCAAGCCATGCGAATAAATATAGAGAAAAAATTAGCTAATTTTCTCTGTAAGCACTGTTACAATTTATTCTAACATATAAGTACAAGGATCTCTCAGCCGAGTCGAATCCATCTCATTTACAGATAGTTGAGAGTAAACTCAAAGTTCTTTAGGAAAAGCAAGTCTATTGAAATAAGGCTATAATTAATAGTATCCTTTAAGTCCAACTTATTTTAACAAAATCTGATTTCTTACATTACAGACTATATCACCTACGCTTAACTGTCTATTTATTAAAAATATTATTCTATCTACTTCCCTATAATCGAAATATACATTTGTAGAAACGCCTTTATTTAATATTTTCTTGTATGAATAATGGGATTAAGTGAATGTAGTGGGCTTAAGGATATTCACATATTTAAGAGTTTATCATTCTGATATGACTTCAATTCAATTCTGTTTGCATAACGAGAAGAAAAGGAATGACCAAGAGTAACTATCTTACAATTGAGAAAAGTACATTTATTGGAAAATTCAGATCAGTAATCAGGAAAAGCTCGATAACAGCTATTTCCGCAAAAATATATTTCACATAAATGTTATACTGTACTGACAATACGTTTTTATTTAAATGAGTAGGACCCGACAGAAGAATTCAAATCCATAGCTGGGATTTGAACTACGGATCTCCCGCTCTCCGTGCGGTTGCTCTAGAGCGGGAAATCTGTGTTTCAAATCCCAGCTATGATATTGAACTTTTCAGTCTGGCTCTACTCATTCAAAACTTAGCCTACACACGGCTAGGGTGGAAGAAATGATTATTTCCGTATTTATTTAGTTTACCAGTTATGCAAAAGTCGTCCAGAATGAGGACCACTTCAGGGTACTTCAAAGCATAAAACACCTAAAATGTTTACTATTTTTAACGAACAAAAATAATAGCCATTCTTAAGGCTTATACTACATAGTTAATTTGAAACATATTGTGTCAACATTTTTAGATTAATAACTTCGTTTGCCTCTTATACTTTACCCATTATACAAGCCTCCTTCGAAAATAAGGGGATTATATTAGCTATTCCCTTGAACATTTATCTTAAATATAATATGTTTAGAGCACCGAGGATAAGTGGTTTGACCGCTCACCTCTCACCAACGCAGCCCATTTCGATCCTAGGAGACGTGACGTAAAAATGAACTTTAGATCTGCTTCGGATTAGTAATATTGGAGCACCAACTCAGCAAAGTTCCAGAGAAAACTAAACCAGCTTATTAAGTGACAGTAAAAACCAAGTAAAGGGACAGTATAAAACACTAGACAAAGTCATAATGTGTTCTGAAGTTTAAGCCCTTTAGGCGGTGATATGGAGAGCGTTATCAGACCACACTCCCATATTAGTGTTTGGCAGTTTTCTTTAAGTATAAATTTTAGAGCTTTAGCTGCACTTTCCTCACAAACTAAAGTTAGAGAGCTGAAATCTACTGTGATGTATAAACCAAGAAGCTTATCAAAGTGATCGGAAATAGGAGTTTTAGATGCCACATATTGAATTTTTAAGTATTTGAAATTATATATTTTAAAATGAATAGAAGCACTCTTTTATGTGGTGCGGAGCCAGCGTGTCTGAGTCACATTCTAAAGGTCCCAAGTTCGGATCTCGCTTAGGGTCAGTTACCTGGAGGAAGTTATATCCGTGGTCTTTCCCGATCCTTAATGATGAATATCACGCTATAGGATGAATATATTGAGAAGTATTTCATTCATGTCGTTCATCAGCAAATATGATTTAACAAGCTAATACACGCTATACTTAAGGGGGAAGAAAACAGGTATATGGTTTTCCCTCTGTTGTTAGTATATAGAACTTATATCCCATTAGATCAATAAATTATCTGAGCATTTTGTTTATCACATCGTTCTTTATCTCTCTTGAAAAATGGTATACCTGTCAACAAACCTGCGGCAACTATGTTTACGCTACTAATAATATGCTTTTAGAATTTTATTAGCTGATTTGACTAAAAACGCTATGAACTTATAAACAGTAGTTTGATGGTTGGCGCGATTTTTAACTAGCAATGATTTAAAGCATCACTTGAAATTTCAATTACGTACATAAATGAACAGATAAATAATGTGCTTTGCATACGTCTCATAAATCTAAAGTCAAACTCATTACAGTGTTCATGACACATATTTTTGACACATGAATTCCTCAGCTGAGGAATAATATAACAAAGCTTAAATCGTAAAGGAAACTAATTTACAGTGTATCAGAATATTCCAAAGAAATTATGAAAGTCTGTAAGACACCCGAAGTCCCGTTTTCAGATAGCTTCTTATATATGACATAAATCCCGAATGTCAACAAACTGCTCTATTTGTTACAACTGCCCTTGCACGGAAGTAAAATGTCAATACACGATTATTAGTGAAAACTGCGAAAATAATTAGTCTTCCTTCGTTTTTCAAACACATGTGTTTCAAATTTATATATTATACGTTATTTGAAATCAAGTTTTTTCGATCTGCGATTATGGATCACGTGGGTTCTGCTTCATATATCCTACGGCAAAGCTTTGCATTGTGCGTCAATTCTTAGGCTCCTCTTTGTAGCGTTAGGCCTTTATTTCTTATAGTATCATTGGCATTGAGTTAGATCGCATTGCTTTCCTGATTTCAATCTTTCAGTCACCCTCTCGCTCCACTTTTCTTTCAAATTTTGTCAGCTGTTCCTTATAAATAACACGGCCACAACATGCTTGTAAACGGTCATGCTGGTAATTTAAAAAAAAACATATCGAAACTAATAAAGGAGGTATGAAATCAATACGTAAAGAAAATAGATTAATCTGCTTTAAAAATATTCATACACCGTCTGTTAAAATTAATTCCTACTAAAAACGAGGGTTTATATTTGTAGATATTCCTTAACTTCACAGAAAAACTCGTTACCTAATAACTACATGAAACTTGAAAGAGAAGCCACACTGACCCTATAACACACTGACATAAATAACATTTTTAGTATTCCTCATTTTGGAAGCATTCCTAAGAAAAAGTGTTTCCTGGTACCCCTTGTCATTCCTTTCAGCCGTTACGTCAGCAGTGCGGTAGGAAGTAACTGTATGGCATGCATGCAAGCTGCAAGTAAAATTGATTCAGTTTTTCCTGAAATACTGAAATTAAGCAATAGATTGATAGTAAAGCTCATTTCAATTTGATGTTTCCAAGAAGCTATCTGGTTCAATGGAAAGTCAAACAGGAACTAAGTCTGGGTCAGTCTGACCTATACTGGGAAGTGTGGGAAGTAGTTCCTCTTAATTTTACAGTCCTGACCTGTTATATATCTTCCTGGTTTATAAACCATTCAGCCTGGGAAAACTTCGAATTCCCGTGTGGTCATTTGGTTGCGTGATTGTTCCTCTAAATTGTTTTAACAAGTTAAATGGCAAAGGATAATTCAGGAAATTGATCGTTGAAGACGAACTTTCTCTTCCTGTGAAACAAATACGCATTAGGGATGAACAATGCTTCAGCACGCTTCCTAAAACTGGATAAAACCTAAATAGAACTGTATATGATGTAATAGATACTTTTAATTTCCGCCACCTGCATACCTATAATATTGCGAAATATATACAGGATGTCTAAATATGAGTTTGGTGATAAGGAATACGAGTATTTTAATATAGTTAATCTTGAGACGAAAATCGCTTATTATGGTTGTAAATAGTAAAGCACATAATCAAATTTTGATCAAATGTGCGTTATCTTACAGCAATTATGTACTGGAAATATCGACCATTCATGTGCATCCCTCTTAAAATATATTTTTAGTTCCATCTATCGTGGCAAGAACATCCTATACAAAATGCATACTCTGAAGTGACAGTCGTATATAATATTGTTTTAAGAGAGATAACAGGTACATAATCCTATCCTACAAACCAAAGGCTGAGAGTCAACTGAAGTGGTTATGAGCTGGCCCCGCTGCTCAGTCGGTAGACCACCTGCCCTGCGAGGAGTCCCGGTATCTATTCCCGGCTGGGGTGGGGATTCTTCTCCAACCAAGATGACTCCCCATCGTTCCCAGAGTCTAGAAGTATGAACTGCATAAACTAATGATAGAAAAGGAAAAACACCGAAGTACCTGCCACCCAAAGTTTATGAGTTTACACCATCGGTAATAGGTGATATATTCCAAAGGAGAATAGTTGCCGATATAATCATTACAGTTAAAGGTGAGCTATAAATGGAACAAGAAGAAAACTGGTTGTGAGGACAAATTCGGGAATGATCTTCCGTTCCGCTTCAGTAGGAAACATGCACGTGTGTCAAAATATGTCGCTTTCTACATTATGCAATACACATTTTGAGGCTCCCTAAAACAAGAAAAACATTTTTAGAGAAAATATTGTGCATGGACTTTGAAGGTTTAACCCAGCAGAGGTCGATAGTCTTTTATCGATAAAAAAAATCGGTAAAAATCCTGAGATGGCACTCTACGGAAGGAAAGTAAAACAGATGGTTCCATGCAACAGACATGTCAAGTTAAAGTATCTCATGTCTGACAGAGAGGCATCTAATAAAGGTGAAGCAGTCTTTCATGTCCAGTTTAGAATGGGATGCTAAAACACAGCACTAAAAGGACGTCCATGCACAAACAATTAGAATTACAGATCTTTGTGTAATTTTGTCTCTTTTCGAATAGCATAACTCTAAAACGAATACGCGGTTAAATACGAAACTTAATATTTAAATGAAGCATATATCTGTGATGGCCAACGAAGGTTCTTTTTAAGGAAATTTTGCCCATACTAGACTACCCTTTAGAATGAATATTTTTGGAAAGATTTAATTACTAAGAACTGCCTCTAATGATTTTGACTAAAATACCAACATTTTAAGGATATTCTTATGACAAATGAAATATGTATCTTGAATTTTATAAAAAAAATTCTAGGACGTCCTGGCCATTCTGAGTGACTTTCACATTGCTGAGAAGATTGCATAGGATGTAGATGAAATCTTAAAGCTTACAAAGGGTAGATCATTTAATGTCACACAATTTATGAAAATGTATATTTTGTGGAGCTATTAATTTCCAAGATATTCCTTGCTAATGGTTTGAATCTTCTAATTATTTTACCCTTTCTCTTTCCATCTGGTTAGAAGATATAACGAAATTTCTAGGTAATCAAGAGCGATTAAATCATAGAGGATTACATTATCCCTTTTTAAACCTATTGCAAACCGCCTTTCCAATTGTACCTACACGTAAATATATGCGTAATAACACAATTTAGAAAAAAAATAGTCTGTCAAAATTAACGTATAGCATATAGAAGGATAAGCTCTCTTAAGGATAATGTGCTGAAGGTCTTTTGCATTTCAGTTAAAACTTATATATTCGTGCTATACAATTGCTATTTAATGCTAACGATTTTAAAGGCAGAAATGGTTATTTAATTTGACATATATCATTTATATGAAGCGAGAGATTAAAATATAAGCTCTATCCTCCTCATTTCCGGTTTTCTTTTTTCAGAAACTTCCACCCTCAAGCATCCTCCATGCACTGCAGTTTATAAATTATTAAATGGAAATATTTAAAAGTGTTTTAATGCATTATAGATTTAATTATTTGTGAAATATGAATTAGTTCTTATGAAATTAACAATTGTTGATATTTCTCATTTGAAAACTCATAAGGTAAGTCGGGGGAAGGTGACATACTTAAAGGTTATGTCCTTTTCTCATGGAAATGGGAATGTAGAAAAATATAAAAAAGTATCTCAAGATATTGCCTGTATATTTAATTGTTACTGGGAGAAACAGTAATCAGTGCCCTTAGAAATGAGGAGATAAAAAGCTACAATTAAGCTAATTGCAACAAAACTTACATCTTATCCCATCATTATGGGAAGATGGGATTTAACAGAAGGAGGGAAAGATGGAACAACATGGAGGAAGACGCAACAACACGAAGTTTGAAATTAAAAAATGAAGTAAATCGTGCATTTGTATTACAACATGTAAGACACTTTATGAAATGTAAATTTAGTGCAAGTTAGAGACATGATACAATGAAGAAAGCAGAGAAGCAAACTGCAGTCGTGTAACTCTCCGGCCAGGGTTTAAATGAATCCAAGTATTCAAAGCTTGCTGCCAAAATATTTTCAATGGTTTGAAGAATGATTGGTCAAGCCATCATGATCGGTAATATGTAATTTATCAGTATTCTTTAAGAACTTTCAACTTTTCCCAGTGCCTGGGTGAAGTGAGCCTTAGTTTTGGTATATGCTACCGGCAATATTAGTCCGAGCTCCATGTGCTCACAAATACGCACATGACAAAATACCATGGTTAGGTGAAGCTCCATGCAGTACATCAAGTGCTAGACCTTACCTATGGGCAAAGAAGTATTACATAGCTTGTATTTACCAAGTTTACAGATAGTAGTTTCTTGTTTATTACTGCATGAAGCAAGATATAAAACGGAAGATAACAACAGCACCTTTCAAACTGGATGCCCCTATGCTAGGCTGTGGTAAGTGCTCCTATCTAGTCTCAGATGAACGAAATATTACTAAACTTTCGTCTTCCCACAGCTTCCATCTTACCTTACTTACCTTAGCTTAAAAAATTATGAAATTAATCACTTCCATATTTAACATTAAAGGGTTTATAAATTCCAAAATATTTCCACGATTTATTTCCCTTAAAATAATTAAAATTAAGAAAGGTGTGTACACCACTTTCTTAATAGTTGTATCCTAAGCTCAAGTGAAAGATCTGGGTCTAATAAAATTAACCGTAAAAGTCAGTGAAAAACTAACACTATCATTTTAATAATCAATAATGGACAATGTAAGATTTATAGCTTAAAAAGGTGTTGATATATTTAATATTTTGTGTAGACTGTATTTAGTATTTCATGGGTACATTGCTATAAGTGATACATATAATATGTAAAAACTTGCAAACTTAGCTTAGCTTTATAAGCGTGCCTTTCTTGACACTGCATGGATGCATTTTGTAATTAGAGGGGTTTGAAGAAGGTAGGGGTCCAATTTTAATTCATTGAGACGTATATCGATGTTATAAAGTCTTTCACCCACGTCGATTAGTTAGTGCAGTTTTTACGGAAGGATTTGAAACGGAGTTAAGATACCTTTTAAAGTTGCAAAATAGCCTATAATTTTCGCCTTTAACAAAAGCGTACAAATTTGTGAGCCGACTGGGCAAGTGGAGCATGTTTAAGTATCCGGGATTAAAAGTAATTACATTTTAGTTGATATATAGAGCAATAAAACGTAAAATTTGGGTTCAATATATAAGTAATATATTTATAACTGATATTATAAGCCGTATGCTCATTTGAGCCTGTAACATTGGGCAACCTCCTCTAAAATTAAACAGAAAGAAAACAGAGTGGAAAACACAGTGTTTTTCGGAAGTTCTATTACACGTAAACTTAAATTGCTATGGATGTGTAAACCCTTGAATATTGTGACTCAACGGTTACAGCCCAAAGTTATCGTGCGGTAGTCACCGGGAACTAGGAACGGTAAACACCTAGGCTGCTCTTTCACCTAGCGTAAACACGGTAAGCGTTATCTCCATATAATCAAAACATTCTAGAAATTCCGCCGTCTCGAACGCTCTAGAACTTTATGAAAGTAGGAGCTGTAGACCACTATACAAGCAAGCGCTATCGTAAGTTGAAGGAATTAGTGCTTGAGAGAATACAAGAACAATTTACAGAGCGAGTAGCGAGGCGTTTCTAGTGTGACAAAGAGCGCTGTTCTTCGTTTGAGTCTGAATATGGCGATCTACAGTAAGTTATTTACTGCATGGATTGGGAACATCTTACATTCCAGTCCCCAGCGAGTGAACCGGCGGGAAGAAGAGGCTGTTCAAGGGTACAACGCGAGAAAATTGAAGTGACAATTGAACTGCTTCACATTCGTGTAGTGATAGATTGAATTAAATGAATTCTACGTGAAGGTGAATTAAGTACAAGTGACAGTGAAAATTTTTAAATTTAAAGTGTTAAAACTGGGCAACATGCCAATTAACTATACTATTATGGTCAATATCCCAATTCTTCGGTGTTATAGTCCAGTAATCCTAGGACACCTTATGTTATAGTGGGGTAAATTATTTGTAGTATAGTGTGGTGGTGACACTGATGACAATTGCCATGAAGGAACACTGGTGAAATGAGTTGGCAGGGGAAACCGGATTACCAGGAGCAAACCCACCCCTAAGCCACTTTATCCAATACAAATATGATTATCTTGGATCGAATTCGGGATGCTTTGGTGGGAGTCTAACCACTCAGCCATGGCACAGGCAGTAGTGGGGCAAATGAAGTACTGTAATTGTAACATATCAGTATCTATTTTAATTTATTTGATACTGCTGAAAAACTGAAGTTTGTCGAAAATTTTAAAAATTAACATTTTTTTTTTAATTCAATGCCTCCTTTATCTGAACAACGTGCGGATTATAAGAAAATAAATAGCATGTAAAGTATGCGTTTATTTTATGCATATATCCTTTATATGCCCACCTCCGGTGAATTTGTTACTTTTAGGGAAATTAAATATTTTCTATGTATCATTGATAAGACTTCAATAATATAAACCATAGTTAATGATTATCATTATGTCTTTCGACGGGAGAATAACCTAATAAATACAAAATACGAATGCCGTTTACCTTATTATTGTAACCCAAATGCAAAACCCATATCCAAGGCTCAATAACAGTTGTACAGGTATATTTCAATTACACGGAACTATGTCGCGTTCAGCTGTAGTATCGATTCTCTAGAAATCCTGAATATTCCATTGCGGTGTGTTGTGGACCTTTAACTTCGCTTAGCCTTCCGGGAAGCGAATCTATGACCTATCTACTGGGGCGTCTAGAGGGCGACAGAAGCTAATAACTAATTCAGCTTTCTTAAAAGTACCGCTTCAGGTGAAGTTTAGTCATTGCGGTTTACACAGATACATATTTTAATACTCAATGGTGTACAAATAGGTTAAACCAACAAGAGGGGTATACTGAGTTCGGCGACTTCCTGTTCCTGAGAAATATGAAAAACTACGTATATATTTACGCAGAATAGTCAGTAATAACACAAGTGCTGATAGTTTTCCAATAACTTCATTAAATCTTGATTTCATATACTTTATATTTATATTGCCAATATTTCAAGTGCCCATTTGCACCAAGTTTTACCCATAAGTATTGAAGTCCATGTTTACGTCAATTCACTTATCTTCTTCTTCTTCTTCTTCTTCTTCTTCTTCTTGCTTCTTCTTCTTCTTCTTCTTCTTCTTCTTCTTCTTCTTCTTCTTCTTCTTCTTCTTCTTCTTCTTCTTCTTCTTCTTCTTCTTCTTCTTCTTCTTCTTCTTCTTCTTCTTCTTCTTCTTCTTCTTCTTCTTCTTCTTCTTCTTCTTCTTCTTCTTCTTCTTCTTCTTCTTCTTCTTCTTCTTCTTCTTCTTCTTCTTCTTCTTCTTCTTCTTCTTCTTCTTCTTCTTCTTCTTCTTCTTCTTCTTCTTCTTCTTCTTCTTCTTCTTCTTCTTCTTCTTCTTCTTCTTCTTCTTCTTCTTCTTCTTCTTCTTCTTCTTCTTCTTCTTCTTATTCTTCTTCTTCTTCTTCTTCTTCTTCTTCTTCTTCTTCTTCTTCTTTCCTCTATCCCTTAAATTTGGTTCTGAGGAACCAAAGCTTTTCTGATAAAGAACCAGGATGTGTGATTAGCCCGATACCTGATGTGAGGGTAAGAGAAGTGGATGATAGTATGTGGGCGAGATGAATGTTAGGAAAGATGATGGAGCAATTGGTGGAATGATGGCGGGGGAAACCGGAAAGGCCGGAGAAAACCGGCCCAGAGCCGTGTTGACCACCATACATTTCACTTTGCAATCACCTGGGATCGATGCCGGGCCGCCTTGGTGAGAGTCCATCGGTATAACTACTCGACCACAGCCCGGCCTCACGTAATCTATTTCTCTAAATTAAAAATAGGTGCAATACAATGAAATGCTATCAGTATTCGAAGATATTGTCAGTGTAGTACGACTTTGATTAGCCACCTGCCTAGCATACTCTATCTGACACTGCTTAATTGGAATATTGAGTAAACTCATCATGAGCATGGTATAGTGTATTCTGTTTGCATGAACGAATATTTTCATGTAAAATTGCCATAATGTAATGCCCAGTTTCAGCATGGTTAGCTTCAGAGTGATTTTTAAACACTGTAGGATGTGACAGGTACATGGAGCGTTTTCTCACGGTCAGGTGAATATTTGCAAATATTAGCATGTTAAAATAAATTAAAGATCTGTAACGCAATAATAAAATCAGTTATACAACATGGAACTGAAAGCTTAACACTATTAGGTGTACATAAAAGCAAAGTGACAAAGGTAGTCTAGTTGAAAGTTTTAAAAAAGAGTTTATAGGAAATATTCGAATATGCAGAATTGAAACATAAAAGCAGTAATATAAAGGGAATTAATAACTGAAGTTTAAAAAGTAATGACCCAAATTACCTGATTTAAAATACAAGCAGAAAAACAGAAGATTATATATCTATATACCTATATACATAAATACGGTGGTCATTTTTATTTGTGATTTTACCTCAAAAATTGACGTCATCAATAGCATCGCTGACGGAGCGAGTTTATATACGATTCTCCTAGTGGCTTGCGATTGTATTAGATGTGTTGACAACAGCCTTGAGGCCTCCCTCTACCGGCAGGTAAATATACTATTTGAGAGGTGGTTTGTGCCCGCGTAATATAAAAATGCGTAATTTCGCCTGATGAGTAAATATGATAACTGTTGTAGTTTGTTTTAATGAATATGAACACTATAAATAACGGAGAAAGACAAAGAATATCTTGCAATTTGGTGTTTCTCTGTGAAGATATATAACCTAATATAATTTAATAAAGGAATGCCAAATTAATAACAGCATTATTTTCAAAACATTTTACTAAAGAAACAGATTTTATTTGGTTCTTTCAACAGTGTACATCATATCGAACGATGAATGAATAAATGAATGAATAAAGGAAAGGGTAAATTAATGAATGAAAGGTGTGTTATGATGATCAGATCAGTCCAGGATCCCTAGAGCTCTGAGCTACCCGACATTCGTCTTCGTAGTATAGTTAGTTAATGCCATAGGTTCTAATTCCATTAGTCCTGGACCCGTAGGACTAAGGACCCGGGCCTCCTTCTACCAGGGACTTACCGAGATGTCCCTAAAGGGCGCCCGGTGTCTCCGAGGCTCTTTCCATAGGGCAAGACCTAGAGAATAATAAGGCCCCCCCCATCTGGTCCTGTGGACTCAAGACGGGATGGAAGTGGATACGCAACTTACGCGTGCAAACTCCAAAATAGGAAGGCTAACGATATGACCTCGGTGGGGCCGCCTGGTGATCTAGTACATCTTCTACTAGCTATGCTGGCTAGGACGCAGGAATATTAATGGCTTCCCTCAACCCCGTCCGGAGACGCACCCGATCTCCCACGAGTAACGGGAACCACTGCCCCCTCGAGTCCAACCCAATCCGAACAACTCTCTATCAGGGAGGGGCTCGAATGTTCGGCCCGAGGTTCCTCTAGTAACGTCAGTGGTACCACGAGTGCTAGTGGTCCGCAGCGCCCACACCACGGCAGCTGAAGGAGACGGATCCCCTCCCCTACGAGTCTTCGTAGGATAAGGGAAAACCCTGAAAGAACCTTATCCAGGTAACCCATCTATAGCGAGATTCGAACCCGTGACCTCTTAAGTGTGAGGCACACACGCTACCTGACATCACGAAGGCGGGCAAGAAACAAATGTAAATCAACCAAATATGAGCTGCTTCTATACGTTTATCAAAAGAATGAAACCAATAACGGTTAAACATTAACCTCTGTGAACAGCTTTACGGAAACTAAATAGCAAGGAATAGCTAAACACAGATAAGTAAAGGTAAGCCAAGGTGGCAAATTAAATAACAGTGCTGCTTTAAACGAATGGTTCAACATGACCGCCATTGAGAGCAAGACATTTTCTTGCTCTTTTCACCATCTGTTCATATGCAGCTTGCAGCATCGTGAGTGTAACTGTGGTCATCTCATATATAATTAGCTGCTGCAGTTGCTCTAAAGTCTCAGGTCACCTCGAATAAACCCGATCTTTGAGATAACCCAGAGGAAAAAGTCCAGAGGGTTAAGATCTGGAGATCTCGGTGGTCACATAGGATTGCTAATGAACCAGTTGAGAAGAAATCACAATAAATCAGGTTATTCATGCTGGGCACATTACGGAAAATATGATCTGGAAATTTTCCGTCTTACCTCCCAGGAAAATGTATTTCAAGGAAAGCAATTGTACGGGCATTAAAATTGGTGCGACATATAAATATAATTTAAACCACTTCATAGAAGAGTTTATGCAACGCTATCCGGCATTCAGACAAGTCCCTAGGAGGGTAAAGTCAAAAGTGTCCAGGTAACGTCACAGTTACCATAAGAGGGGTGGAAGGAGAGGCTGGTTGTATTAGTTATCAGAACAACCACACTCAGAGCGGCGTAATATGCTTACTGTTCCGCAAAAATTAGCGCTTCTTCTCCGTAGAGTGCACTATGATTTCAAGATAGACTCACCAGTCAACCAAGACGTCATTCTTGCTCAATCGGAGGGTGGGAAATAACGAGTAAAAACGAACACCGTGTATATATAAAGCACATTAAGAGAAACGTTCCTCTATGTATAGCATGTTTCCTCGTGTGTTTGTGTATGTGAGTGTGGAACGGCGGAATAAGCTGAATCCGACGTCTTAGAAGTACAGGATTTGAATAGTAATAACAGAAAGTTGCACTTATTATCAAATTCATTCTACATTTGTATACTTAGAGTGATAATATAAGAGTTACTTATGAATAAATTTAATAATCAACTCAGTAATAAAACTATTATTTTGAAGCCTGTGGATGAAAGACAAAAGATTTAATCTGATACAGAAAATGAAAGAAACTCATATTTTCTTGTAAACCCTAAATGAAATGAAATGTGTAGTGTTTAACGCCCGCTTTTAGTACATACGGCACCGCAGGCGGTGAAACTGATCATACATGAGATGAAGATGGAGCACCGGTTGAACGAGATGGCAGGGGAAACCGGAGGTCCCGAAGAAAACCCGCCTCAGCGCCGTGTTGTCCATCACAAAAGTAAACCCTAAAACAAAAGTGTAAATGCAAGATGTTTTTTTTTGTGTGACGGACTTACAGCACCCACTCTCCTTGTTCATGGATAACTAATTATTCTTCCAAACACTTATTAGTATAATTACATCATGTCAACTCAATATAAAAGTTTTGAAAGTTACTTTATTACTTATTTCGTTGCAGGTACATTGGGAATAGAGGCATGCAGTAGACCTCAATAATACTCGTATTTTTAAGAGCAGGTCGCCATATGTCGGCTTTGAAATTGCGTTCTAGCAAATGTGGAACTATAGCATAGGTGGTAGCGTGTCTGCCTTGCTCACGTTCAAGAGCTCCCTACTTCGAATCTAGATCACGGTAAGTTAACTGGATAAGGTTTTTTCGAGGGTTTTCCCTTATTCTGCAGTATGAATGTCGGATGACTCTTTGCTCTCTGGACCCTGAGCTCTTTTGAGTATAATTTCAACCATTTCATTCATCGTCCGATATATTTTAACGTTGGAGGACATAATTTGCAAACAAAATAACGAACAAAACAAACAAACGTTCCTGCAAAAATTGGGATGAAGAGAGACAGAGAGAGACCGAGAGAATAATAACAACTTCCCATTTGAGAAATGTATATTATTTAGGAAATTCAAATCAATATCAAGGAAAATATCAAAATGGTTAACTCCACAGGTTTCTTTTCTCTCTCAGTTTTTCTTTTAAGATCAATTGTATGCTTTAATGAGATCTAATATATTGTGCAGTAATTTTTTTCAGCCACGCAGTGGCAGATCTTTTGGATCTCTTGACTCTCACCAAGGCGGCCCAAGTTCGTTTCCAGGCGACCGCAAAGTGAGATTTGTAGTGGACAAAACGCTGCTGGGGAAGATTTTCTCCGGGTCTTCCGATTTTCCTCTCCAGCATCCCACTAATTACTCCATCATCATCTTTGCTATAATTTCATCTCGTCCTCAAATTGTCATCCAATTAGCTCACTCTCGTACCAGGCAACGTGCTGATCATCCATACTGGATTTTCTCTCTCCCTGAACCAGAGATTCCGTTCCTCAAACCGCATAAAGGTTAAGGGGAACAAAAATACCATGACACCACGTATTATAAAAGGACCGTTGAAGAACACAGACATATTTTTATATCTTTTATGGTTCAGAGGTTCGAAAGTATTCAGAATGATTAGAGTTTCATATGACATTTCCAAAAAATTCAGAATATACATTTCGCTTGCCTAGAAAATATCTTAAACACGCGATTAATCACCAAAAATTATAAGTAGGATGCATTTACTGTTTTAAAATTCTTCGTGTCACGTCCTTGGAAGTTGTCGAACATAGAGTTGCTATTTAGCGGAATTTTGGTTTTTGAGTCATTCTGTTCACAAGCTCACCTCCACATGCAGACAGACATACATACAGATCCGCACACGTGGGCCTTTCTCAGTATGCTTTTACTTTGGGTTTAGAGAGTCTCATGAAATTTATTTCAGCTGAAATCCTGGTAGATAATTCATGGGTGAACTACAATACTTCCGCTGCTTACTGTATATATAGAGAAAGCAAAAAGCTTCAGCACATAAAAAGATGCCATATGACATCACTGGTACGAGTATACAGAACAAGAAGAAAACCGGAGCATAGCGAAGGTGGTATCTTTATATAACAGTGCTTAAAAAGAAGAGCATGACTTAAACAGACTCGCCAAATAATTTGCCTAACGAAACCAGTATATTAGAATTTCACAGATTCGTTTCCGGTTGCTATTGCCAATGACAAGCTAGAAGAAATTATGTCAATGCAGCTTGAGAAAGCAGTTTGTTTCGTGTCATACTACAACCGCTTGCTGATCTATATTTAAATGAAGTCGGCATGAGTGAGTGAAATAAAAGAGGAATAGAGTAGAGTTTTTCTCTGGCATATCGATTTGACAGTGACATTGTTTCATAAATTAATTCATTTTCCAGGTCACTCTTTACCTACCTCTATCTCGGCATTGAATAAAGTCAATGTCAGATATGGCTCTTCCGTTAGCTAAACACATAATTTGCTTAAACATATCGTTACTTTAGGCGTTTAAAAACTTAGAATATGGTACATTATACATATTATATGGTATCTAACTTTCAGTATTAAAACAGTGTGATAGCTCAAATATGCAGAAAACTGACAACTCTGGACAGCTCCTAACATATGGGGGTTTCTTTCAGGAGGAGAAATATGATTTTTGCAAATAAATGCACAAGCACCTATTACATTTCCAGAAAGTCCAGAAGGAGGGGTTGAAACGTGAGACACAGAGAGTGGCCACATCCAAGGCTCCAGGCTCGGAAATAGAAGGCGTCCCTAACTTCACCAGACGATGTATTCCGACGTTTGAGGATCTCCAACATTTCTACACCTAGATATGCTAGGTGGTTAGAAATTGTGTAAATATTGCATATTATTCCCTTATTTATTTAAGTCTGTCGAATATTTTCTGCATGTGTGGTTTACACTGGCATTGTTTTTAGAAGAAGGAAATAAATAAAAACCATTCAGTTGAGCACCACGTTCATTCCGGTGCTTTGAGGGTAACCTTTGTTTCTTTCAATGGGTAGACTAGGATTATAACTGTGGTAGTTACACATTGCAAAGCTTTATATATAAGAGAACGGGAACTCCAGCCTCGGCCAATAACTGCTGTTATATACATAAATACACTGTGATATGGACGTGCAGTTCTTCAAAATGCATTTCTATTTTCAAAGTATATACATCTGAAACGTTTATAGGACCATAATCAAGAGTTTCATGGAACTATTAATGGCATATGTGTTGTTGGGAGATGATATTGCTAACATTTGAAAGACAATTAAATTTCCTGGAAATTAATCGCTTCTTCCACACTAGCCATGTGTAGGCTAAGGTTTTGATGAGCAGAGCCAGATAAAAAATTCAATGCCATAGTCGGGATTTGAACTATGGACGGAGACCGGGAGATCCGTGGTTCAAATCCCGGCTACGGCATTGAATTTTTCAGTCTGGCTCTACTCATCCAAATTAAATTTGCTGCTTCAGAAACGTCCTTGCGTTTAATATTATCTCTTTCTCCCAGTCTCTTCCTGAATTTCCTCCTTATGTATCATTCTCCACTACATTTTTACCATTATACATGCAATATATGTATCATGTGATTTTTGAAAGTCTTGCATTGATGTTGATTTTTCTGCAGTGTTCACATACCTTAATACATAAGTGAAACTATTGTTATTAATCATAATAAACTACCCAGCTGTTAATGCAATAGTTACTGCTTATAATAATGTTACGTATAAGAGTGTAACTGAGGGATTTAATTATTACTTAAGAGATTTAAACTCTATATTGCAACTAGGAGCGTAGCTGGAAGTATAAGAAAGCAAGGTGCTAGAAGAAGAAGGTAGAACAAAGTAGGAGCAAGATTAGAGTTAAATAAGTAGAGGGAAGTAGGTAGAGCGAATGCAGAAACAACACCAAGTTATACAATATGCCAATTTGATATATCCTAATTATTAAGTTGAAGTGCAAGACACTCTCTCAGTCTTGAGGAAACTTCGGGGTGAAATAGTTATAACAGTTACATTATTATATAAAAGACCCATACGGGCTTACCTTGAGACTGCGTAGCCGTGTATGGTTAGAGGAGTGTATAAAGTAGCCAACACCGAAGGGCGGCATGACAACACTGACTCTAAGACCTCCGGGTGACCTCCGAAAGAACCAAACTTAAGTGACCCAAACTAGAATGACAGACTGCCAAAATATGCAGTATTTTAAATACTGTTACTTTCCACAATGGCTTCCAAGTGCCAAATCCCTATTCCCTCGTCAAAAACAGCTACGCAAGCGTTTCGCAAGCAAATTTAAGCATACTCATATTTCTCCATTCGATATCTAGATGACTCACGTTAGTTTAGTCCAAAAGTACATATCCAACCACCGGCATCTGGTTTACATGAGTAAACAGGAAATTAATGTCATAAGCTTAAGTCATGTGAAATCTCGTATTTCGCTGTTTTCATAGATCACCAGAATTAAGAACTTTAGAATGAGAAAAATGTGCCAACAGGTCACGGCACAGGAAAGAAGCATTAAATAACAAGATTCCAGAATCTGCTATACTCCCAAGTAATCCTCAACCATACACCTGACAATACAATCAAAGTACAGCTGTTTCCCATGGTAACAGAAAAAACCTTTTCTAAATGACGCCGAATGATGCTGCTAAATGATGCTGCAATTTGTGTGTTTAGAACATTTTGCTCACTTTGAATCTTATGCTTGTGCTTGTATTTTGGCTTTTGTTTTGCTATACCATCTGCAAGGATTTAAATTTAATGTTAAATTTGCTTTTTGAGCCACAGCAGACATTTGGTGCATTCCAATAATGTTGTCCTCTACATCTTGAACTTCTTGAACTTCATTTTCATCAAGTGTTCTTCTTGTTTTGCAGATATGAATTGTTGCAATAATGGTTCCTGCCATTGTTGTGTATTTGAAATCTAAATGGAGATTCCATCCAAGTAATGTTCCTGCTTGACCAGCTTCCCATAACTTAATTGCATGGTATCTGTCTGATTGAAGATCGTTGACGATTGGATGAGTTGTTGTATGAATTGCCCGCCTACGGCTGCATAAATGTCTTCTCGTATTACGCTGTTCTCATAGATCACCAGAATTAAGAACTTTAGAATGAGCAAAATGTGCCAACAGGTCACGGCACAGGAAAGGAGTATTAAATAACAATATTCCAGAATCTGCTATACTCCCAAGCATTTCTCAACCATACACTTGACAGCACAATCAAAGAACAGCTGTTTTCCATGGTAACAGAAAAATAAACATTTTCTAAATGACGCAGAATGATGCTCCTAAACGACTTCGTACACAAATAAGAGCATCTGATAAAAACTGGTATAAGCCCAATAAGTCTTTGCGCATTGAAGTTGTGTAAGCGCTCTAGGACATCCGGCTAAATTTATCCTGTAAGACCTTTCACAATACTCAATGATAAGCGAGAGATTCTGATTTCTTGACTTTGTACCATTTCCCTGAATTGTCTAATACCATCACAAATTGGGATCCACGTATGTCATATAGTAAGATTCATCACAATAGATTCACAGGTGAATTTGTGAGAAACCTTTTGACTTGATAGGTGATGTCTGATTGAATAAATTCTGAATACATATTCTACAGTTGTGTACAGATATATACGGGCTGTATGTAAATGTAGCTCCAGCATGATGAAGTCTTATCCTGCGTAGGTGCTTGGATCGTCATTATCCTAGAACATGGATACAAAGATGAGATTCTGCTGCATAATCATCCCGTTTTCCAGATCTCACATCGATGAATTCCTTTTTCTGATAATCATAAACAAAGTCAAGTTTATGAAAATCCTATAGATATTCTGAGATAGAGATAGTAATAATCGTAATTACTCTTCAAGACATCTAAACAAAACTGAATCTGCATGTACGTAATAGAAAGATGGACTGTATATGCAATGACTCCACGCCATTCTGAGTATCTTTATGTCACAGGCGATGATATGTGCATTATTTTTCTAAATGTTTTCGCCTGTCCATTTTTGGTTTTGTCACCAAAAAGATGTTATTTGTTTTAAATAAAAGAGAGTACAAATAATCTTCTCAGGAACCCAATGGCTACCATCACAGAATCCAATCCTGAAAAAGAAAAAAGAATGGATAGGATAATGAAACATTTTTAGGTATGAATGAATATTTTATAAGCTACTGATTTTCAGTTGAAATCATGAATCACACTCAGACTTTATTACTCTCCTTCAAACATTCTATACATACAAAAATTTTAGCATTAATGTTTCCTTTTAATATAACCATTTAAAATCTGTAGTTCATATAAGACCCAAAACTATGAAACAATTTTCAATAAAAGCTTAATTAGTATATCTAGAGCTAAAAATAATTTTATTCTATTTAAGTGACTGCTAATTAGGTAGCCTACAACCTCGCATTTTATTGGATTCATAAAGTTTGCTACACATATCTTCTAACTGTTCAGGTATTCTTGGCTTATGTTAACCAGGAAAATGTACCAAAATATGTACTAGTGTTTAAGATTCACTCTTGCCAGTCTGCTGCTGATAATCAAAATCCAGCTATTGGCTTTCGCGCTAATGATCAACTTGTAGGTGATTTTCCTATTCCTTAAAGCCATATACTACCGGTAATAATAGCAGTGGAGGCAGGTATCCTATTAACGTGAGCTAAATTTCAATGCAATATCAAATAGTTTTCTGAATACAATTTTTGTCTATAAATTGAAATTCATTAGACTAAGAGTATGTAATATAAAACTGTTGTTTATAATTTGTTTGATAAAAATGTTCTTGAGAGCTACTAGTCCAATTCATGGGCATCCCCAGATTAAAATTAGAAGCCTACTTAAATGATAGGATTTCATGTTTCCCAGTTCTATGAAACTCACTGATCATTGTGACCCATGTCAAAACATTAATGGTATCATGTTATATCAGAGCAATCTTAATGTTTTCCTCTTTTGGCACACTTAAGATTTTATTCATGCAAAGTCCTCCCCGTTACAGGAAGTAGTTTACGTAAACCAAGCTGCCAATTTAGGAGGATAATTGTTTAGCCGCATTGGGGTTTAATTCATTTATAAGGCCGCGGTTGTATAGCAACGACGCTGAGACACGTTGTGAGAATTAATGAGCTGGAAACACTACGGGGCACTGATTTCTTACTTGTGGGAATTGTAAAAGTAACGCAGGATCATTCAACTCCAAAGAGACTACAAAGTTTAATCTCTAACATTACAGTTTTAAGCAAATTTCACTTGGAGATTTAAGCGCGATTTCAATTACCTTTCATTCTGCTACAGTTGAACACAAGAAAATTGCTGTTGACAAAGGGATCACTTCAATGAAGCTAGTTAGCATATTCAGCTCACTGTTCACAAGTGTGGAGTTCAAATTTAGTTATGGGTGTTTGAATAAAGTTTTTCTAGGTTTTTCTTCGTTTATAAAGTTTATAGCATTTCAGCTTTGAGCTTTAAATGGTTAAATAAATGTTATAGATAATCACATATTTTAATTTAGGAACAAAAAGTGCAATAAAGTATTCACAAGATTTAATATATTTCTCTAAAGTTTATACATACCCGACAAAAGACGTTATCACAGTTATAAATTACGTTAGATAAAAGCAATGGAATAGCTAACGGGGGCACCTTGCATCTCAACCCCAAGGAATCTTTTGTTCACATACCGACGGGAGGAGCGGATGAGATGAAGGTACCACAGGAGATGTATTGGCCATAGGACCGGATGGCGCAGAAGAAAGAGACTCGCAATTCCGTAGTACAGAGTGGGGAAGGAGGGCACTATAAGTGTGAATTAACCTCCTTCTTGTATGCACTACTTTCACCAAACATGTAAACACACCCAGCTAAAACGGTTGATTCTGTATATAGTCACGTGGCAGTCTGTTAGTGCAGAGGTGGTTGTATGTGGTAATGCAAAGTTTTGATACGTCTTATTAACATTGGACACATTAGAAGCATTAGCCTAAGGAAGCATTTGAAACGTGGCTCATGCTGGAGCCTAGAATCCTGAAGCAACACAGCTTAACGCAGTTCATTAAAACAAAATTTGGATTTGTGCACATATTGAAACTGAACAAGAGCCTGCTTCTCAGTAGCATTTTCATATGTTTCACGTTTGAGTTCATGTAGTTCGCTGCCGGACATCGAAAGACTTGATATTTAAAATGAAACCAGTAAAGAGGAATGTGGAGCTGGAAACGCTTAGTAAAGATTAACGTTCTCAAGGGCTCGGCAGGAGCACCACCGAGCATTTAAAACTTTTTTTTTTTTTTTTTTTTTTTTTTTTTTTTTTTTTTTTTTTTTTCTTAAGAGCACTCCCACTGAGGCATGCCACCCGTGTAGCATATGGTATATGCGGTTCCTGGGTCATTACAATAATTTGCTAAATAAAGACTTTAGGGATAAGTTTAATAGGAGACAAAATTAAATTCCTGTACTTGGTGCTGCACATTCTGCTCCTGAGCTATATCATTGCGAATATTCAAGAGTCCCGCTGCACCTTCCACTTAGCTCAACATTAATAATAATAATAATAATAATAATAATAATAATAATAATAATAATAATAATAATAATAATAATAATAATAATAATAATAATAATAATAATAATAATAATAATAATAATAATAATAATAATAATAATAATAATAATAATAATAATAATAATAATAATAATAATAATAATAATAATAATAATAATAATAATAATAATAATAATAATAATAATAATAATAATAATAATAATAATAATAATAATAATAATAATAATAATAATAATAATAATAATAATAATAATAATAATAATAATAATAATAATAATAATAATAATAATAATAATAATAATAATAATAATAATAATAATAATAATAATAATAATAATAATAATAATAATAATAATAATAATAATAATAATAATAATAATAATAATAATAATAATAATAATAATAATAATAATAATAATAATAATAATAATAATAATAATAATAATAATAATAATAATAATAATAATAATAATAATAATAATAATAATAATAATAATAATAATAATAATAATAATAATAATAATAATAATAATAATAATAATAATAATAATAATAATAATAATAATAATAATAATAATAATAATAATAATAATAATAATAATAATAATAATAAAAATTCGTTCAAACATTATAATAAATTAAGGCGAATTTCTTTACAAGGGTTCCAATATTAACATTTGCTTATCATGAGGTATCAGAGCTTTTTCCTGATCTAGTTTCAGTCGCTCCTACAATGTTTACAGTTCGTCCGGTTTATCTCGAGGCGTGGAAATCAGAGAGAGAGACAGAGAGAGATAGAGAGAGACAGAGAGAGAGAAAGAGAACACTATTGCCCGCGCTGTTGTAGCGAATCCATAACTGCCTAATCATATATTGCATCACTTCCACGCAACATTCCCATTGACTCCGCGTGATTGCATTGCAGCTATCCGTTTAGTACTTTCAAGCACAGTGCTTTAAATACTACTGGTAGATTGCAATAGCATAGATATGCCATTCATTCAGGGCATCCTGTTGGAGCTCAACAAACTGTTAATATCCTCAGCTCCATAATCATCGGATGCTGGTTTACACCCACAGTCTTCAAAGTCAACGTTGGATTCAGAATCACTTTCTCCTTAATTTATGATGAAATTGTCCAATATGTCATCAATTAATTCGTCTTTTGCCCTTTATATTTCTTCTACCCCCTTCACATGTTCACAGGCAGCCTTCCAATTTTCTGAAGTGACTTTTAGTGCTGCATTGCGAAAAATCTTTCATCTCGTTCTTTGAATATCATATTACGTTTCGTTACATTGCTTTGATATGTGGCCATATTAACTGCACAATATGTATATCACAGTAATACGGATATAAGCGAACTACGGTATGTCCATTTAATTCAGCTATGGAGTGTATTGCATACCGTTTAAGCTGATCTTTGTTGCCCTTAATTATGTTGTACAACACTGGTTTGGATACCACATTTCCATTATTACCATATTTCACTGTCAATATGAAACAATGTGTGTAAATAAACAAGTCTTACGCTGGTTGTAGCACCTATTGCTGACCGAAAGAGACTAGGCAGTCGCGGATAGCAGCAGCAATGCGTTTACGAAATTTTTCACGCTTCTCTTGTCACAGGGAGGGGTAGCACTGAGTAGGTTTCAAGTTAAACCAGACGAACCTAAACCTTCCCATACACACGTCCAACTAATAATTGCTTATTACTTCATCTGCATAATAATAGTCAGTTCTACTGTATCAAACGCGACAGCGCGCGCGCGCGTGTGGGTATGTGTGTGTCACTGTGTTGACGTCCTAAAAACATGCTAATCACTGTAGTTTTCAGAAATTAATTCAATTAAAGATGTCAGAATATTGCAAGAACATAGATAATAGGAGAAATTAACCTAGTTTCTGGATTGGCTAACATCCGAAATGGATGTTAACCAAACTTGAATACATTAAAACACTGAGAGTGGCCAAACAAGGCTGTTTCTGCGTCAAACTTCTGCTAAACGTTTAATGCTTTAACGCTTAAGGCAAAACTGTTTTAATCACAACTTTTAACTGTAACGGGAATGAACTCCGTAATATTTCTTAAATTTTAAAGATGTGCAGTTGAAAATAACCACTCGTGATATGGTTAAGTTTAGAAATGATGATACGGGAGCTCAAAGCTATAGCACAAATGGTGTCTCAGATAGTACAATGAACTTTTTTAATTCGCGATGAACTTGCAAATTTTCTAAAACGGCCAAACACATTTGTGTTTGTCAGATAATTCTGTTAGCGGCCCTTTCTAATACTTTAATACTGTGACTTGGTGGGTTCGTGAAATTAAAAGTCCAATTGCGCAAACTCAAAATGTTCTTTATTTCCACCGAATTACAGTTGGAACACTTACGATTACATAAAATTACGTAGCGCACATAATTTCAAACCACCAGTTCGTCTGTCACAATACCACTCCACTCCACACTCATAATTACGTACAACTCTCTCTAGAGCTGACTAAGAACTACTCTGATACACGTACGCAGTCTTCCAGTCCGTTCTCTAGCACTGCGCTCTTCACGGCTGCTCACCAAGAACTACCTGAGTCGTTGACTGCAGCCCTTATATAGGAAGATCGCTGTTTCTGGAAGCTTCGCGGCTCGGAACATCATCCCGATTGTTCCAGACGTCAGTGGAAGGGAAAGAGACGGTACAGTGCCTAGCGACACCTTCCTAACCATCCCCTATGTTAGCGCTACAAGATAAATGGGCGGGCGTGGTCTCAATGCCTCCTGTCCCCTACCCAGCTCCAGTCGGTCGTGCCTTCCGATAATTGGGTGAAAATGCTTAATGATAATGTAAGTTTTTTATTCAAGTTAATTATGTTACCTGTAGAGATATGAACTTGTAGGCTATTAGTGTTAAAATTGTCATTGTAGATATAAATTATTTTAATAAGCAATCATAAAACTAACATTTTGACACTAAAGGTAGCACATTTAAACTATATGTGAAAAGTGTTGTACAAATCAGAACAAAAATAAAATGTAAGGAATAAATTTCAGGATAACTCGAAAAACTGAGAAACACCACATCCACTGGGGTTAAAGGGTATTGCAGGGAAGCTTAAACCTGTCGCTGGACATTTAAAAGTGGTAGATTGTGAGAAGCGTTTGGTACATGTAATTAGCAGGTGTATGGACATTTATACAATATTTCAAAGATTTAAATTTTGTCATTTTCACCCAAAAACTCAGTTTCTGTGTTTCTTAATATTTGACAGAGCTAAAGTTGTGATGGATCATACGGTTCGCTTTTACAGGTATTAACAATTTTCTCTGATGTTCCAAATATGTGATAAATAGTTTTTAGTGAATCAGCAGAGATGTACACCCGCAGTTTCATTTCCTGGAGTGCAACGCTTATTACTGTCCGCGAGATTTCTCAGTCTGAACCACACTTAGGTCTGCTTGAAATTGGCTATTAAGTGTTTTAAGGCCGTGAACCAAAAGCACGACCCTTAAAGACTATGTGTAGTGAAAGTACCAACACACATATTTTCGGATCTTTTGGCATTTGTACTTGTGCGAAGATACGTTAAACGTATATCCGGTTTTACTGCTCTAATTCCGGATAAGTTATAATAACCTTGTCTATGAACTACTTGGACATTCTCTACACCAGTGCTTTGAGACATAATCTTGAGGTTTATTTACTAGTGTTTGCATTTCTTTCCAGTAGTATAAGTGTCATGCGCCGTGGCGTAGCGGGCTAAGGCAGCATGCCTTGGTCCCTGGTCACGGAAAGCGGCCCGGGTTCGACCCCACCCATATGGTGCGGATTTTAGGCCCCGGGTATAGGACCGATGTCCACTCAGCATCGTGAGGAAAGTGAGGAGCTTACGCTAGGAAAGCGGCCCAGGTCACGGAAAGCATTCCGGATGGGGGATGCCGAGATCCTGACTACATCTCCTCCCCGTATCGGTTGGATGATCGTCCAGCTTTGCCGTGCGTAAGTGGGCATGAGGCTCGCAGTCGGGTTGGTAGGCCTTGGCTCTGTAAGAGCTGTCGCGCCATGGGTTAAAAGTACGATTTAAGTTTATCAATAATCACATTGTATATTTTATAGTGTGCTTGATTTTGAATTTTCAATAACTGAAATTAGTTTTTAAATTCCATTTGAAATTAATACCAAACATAAAATCAGTATAATATATAGTTACATTTTACTCCTGTGGTCACTTAAATGTGCAAACGGTAATTTTATTGGTGTATAAAAATGTAAAACTTTATTATATGGTACTGCACTTTCTAAAATTTTTGCCACCTTTAAACGTTTGTCATGATACAACATTCGTTCACTTGCTTTCAAATTCTAGAAGACATTTTTCAAACGGCTTGGTAGGATTTAAATGCCTTTTCTTATTATCACTTTTAGTTTTATGCTTAGGGATTTCTAATTCAATAAATTGCATATCAGAACATTAAATTTATTCTGCAACGCACAAATTTAAATGTTACATAAACTTTGTTGTTTTACTGTAAAGAAAGTACTGTGACTTTGTGGGTTCGTGAAATGAAAAGTCCAATTACACAAACTCAACAATGTTCTTTATTTCTACCGACTTGCCAATTACACAGAATTACGTGCTGCACACAATTACAATTCACCAGTTCGTCTGTTACAATTTCACTTGTACTCGCGATTACGTAAACTCCGATGCACATAGACAGTTACGTAAGTCTTCTCGTTCGTTAACACGGCGCTCCTTTGCTAGCACGTCACTCACTAACTCTGACTGACTGTCTCTCTGAAAACCTTTTTATAGGAATGTCACTGTTTTTCTAGAAGTCTCTGGTTTCCCACCACGAAAGTTCCGGAGGGCAGGAGAAGGGGAGAGAAGCGCATAGGGACAAGCGACATTTCCTTAACCACCCCTCAGTTAGTGACAGAGACTAATGGGAGGCGTGGTTCGGCTGCCTTTGGTTTCCTCACAGCTGTGGGCCTCATGCCTACTGCTAATTGGGTGACAGTACTTTCGCAGAATATTACGAATAATTGAAAATGAGATATTTCATGAATCGATATTCAGCGTTTTGGAGCTGTTTTATTAAAACGTTTAGTATCTAAGACAAAGAGAACTTTTTTCTAACTGAAAACACCTCTGCTAATAATTTTAATTATAATAGTTGAAATGTATAGAAATAGGCAATTTCATTATGGTCTGTATAATGGTCATTAGTCCTTTCTAAGGAAGGAAAACTTAGGAAAGATCAAATGTATCATTATAATGTTACGTTAACTATATTTTATAAACCTGTAAGAAATGATCAATGTAACACCATATTCTGTGTTTTACAAATTTATCCCGCGGTGGAGGCGCCATGCTTTCAGTGGAATGCAGCACTTCCTCTACAAAATGAAAATCACACAAATGTTTTGAACTACAAAAGCGCTTTTAATTTTAGGCTCCGCTTTAACTGCATGAAGGTATTACTTGAGAAAATCTTTGAAGGTTATAAAGCAACCAAAATTATGCACAACTTCAGAATACAAATTCGTGTTGGTCGAGGGTGTTTAAACCTGCTGGCGTTATCACTAATGGACGAGATTTCCATTGTTTCGTTCACACCTCTAGAGTATTTCGTTCCTCCGTGAAATTTGAATGTGTATATTATGAAAGAAGTAATTACCAAGCGCATATATCCTTTGCATAAGTACCGTTCTTGGAAAGCACCCTTGGGATTTTCTGAGCTTATGAGATGTTTTTATAATGCATGTTCAAAATTATTGAGGAAAAATTCAAAACCACATGCAATGTTGCGTGTGGATACTCCCTAAGCAAGACGAGGGGAAGTGTGTAGGATGAAAGTCGTGTTATGCGATGAAAGGAGGAGAGAGGTAATCGCATTCATGGATAATAACAAGAAAAAGGTGAACTTCGCGCTAAAACTCTCGCCTTTATATAGAAACAACCGTTACATCGCATTTCCCTTCCATGCTGATACGGCTGTATTATTGTTTACACACTCTTATACAATCTATTAGGGGAAGTGTTCATTGTTTATATATATATATATATATATATATATATATATAATTTCTTACAGAATTAAGTTTTATACCTACCGTATATAACATACGTTTTTTTTATTTGTATTATCCATCGATCAGCAAATATGCTTTACAGATGGATATAACATACGTGTCACAGAGAAGCATAAGAAGGTTGTAGAATAAGTAGTGACATATACCAGATGAGTCACCTGCCCATATTTATTTTTGAATATATGCAACGTGCTAAGTGACATGCGAATTACGCCTTTCTTGAGTGCCTTGCAATGGATGATTTTGTTGTGATATTTCCGTCTAGTACAAAATGAAATATTAGATGTTATTAATTTAGGAGTTATTAACAATTATGTAAACAGTTATTTCAATAGCCAATATCTATGAATGAGTTTTACAATAGCATGTGTAAGAATGTATCGGATGTATAAAAGATGTATAAAATGGTATAAATCTCGAAACGTATAAGCAATAAAATATTTAGGCGTAGTTTCTCACACTACGCATTGGAACACAAAGTCGCACATTTACTCAGTGGGGCCAATTGGATTTAAATTTTCAGCCAATATGTGTTTTCATTGCACAACCATATCAAAAATTGCTGAGTATTAGTTAATTTTCTCTTCTGTAACAAATTACGGCACTTTTTATCTCATACAATAATTCAGTCCAATACTGGAAGATGCAGTTTTTTTTGCGTTTAAACTACGAAAACGATCTCAAAACACTTTATGAAGCTGTAAAAACTGTGTAAAGATCCAAGGTGGAATCTGAGGTCTGCTGTTACCTTTTTCGTATAGGTACCTTTACTCTCAAGGTAGCGTTGTTTAAATGGCATGGTATTATATAGGCTTCTTCACCACTCTACCACTGCAAGTTGGGGTCAGATCCTTCGTGTTCGCTCAGAAATTTTATTGCCCTTTGTTTTACCTCTTGAGGCCCAAAATTTGATAATATGGTACAAATAAAATTTTCATAACATTAAACGTGTTTACCAAATACAATAATCGTAAGTTTCCACTGGCAGATGTAAATTTATAGTTCGTAGTAGATATCTTACTATGGTCGGTATTGTGCTTGACCCATTCAACCAATATTCAAACACTTCACAAATTAAATTGAAACATAAGACTTAAGCATGCAACAAAAACTATTATATTAATGTGCTCTATATTTTACAAAAAGATTAAAGCTAATATGTTTTACAACACCATATAGGTTAATAATAAGACTCACAAAGTTAAACATGATCCTTAATTGAAAATAAAGATAGCCAATAGTTTCCCTTTGATTGGCAAGGGCCTCTCCTACCTGCCGGTACAGTGAGCTTGGTGTAGCTTATATGGTGAGCTAATCTTTGCAGATCCCTAATTATCGGATTATAACTTTTGCTTCTTTGGCTCTTAAGAAAACCAATAGCAACAATAAATTGGTAATTATAATACCAAAAATAAAGACAACAAAATAATTTGACGTCATTTCAAATCTAACCTTTGCATTACCATATTCCACCAGCTAACCCTCTCGACCAGTTGCCACGTATTGCATCTCGCTCTTTGGGAAAACATTCATTAGTCACCTTGCTAGTATTATATGCGTGAAAAAGCATCGTTTAAGGGCTGTAAGTATTAATGCTTGGTGCATATAGTAAACAATAGAAGGGCTGAGCTGCAATAACGGATTTTGGGCTAAAAGGGACAATATTTTCACATTAGACTATAAACTGAGTGTTGCACAGCTAAGAATAAACAGGGGCAGCTGATCCACCTGGTATATGTTTTCCGCTGTCTAACATTAACATTACTTGTTAATCAAAGATTAAAATAAGAAACATGGGAAGATTCAATGTAATAAATTGATTAAAGCCCAAAACGTCTATCTACATTTCTTGTGTATATTTTTAAATGCAAATAAAAAGTATGTTATTCATCACGCAGTAACGTGATAATGTTTGTACTCTGGTCACAAATAATATCTCCAAGTGCTCAAATATGTAACAAAACCTAAAACCACTTTAATGATGTAATATTAGACTTAATGAAAACACGTTATTTTATAAATATAATTTCTTATGGAATTCTGTTGTACACAATTACAGACATGTCATTCAACAAGCATGAAAATGTAGAAAGATGGCAGAAAAATTAGTGGTAATTAAGTTTGGAAGGCACTTATATGTACATAATATGTTATATATTCTACATTTCGGTTGTGGAACATTATTGCTTATTAATCGGAGAATAAAATGATTACAACTGTATTACCAAGCAAATTTTTTCCAGACGATACTGAAGATGATGACCACCAAAGGAGGATCCGACATGAGGTGGAAACTGAACCTGATACATCGGATGACTTTCCTTTTACTTATCCTGAGGTGGAACGAATAATATTAAAATAAAATGACCGTAAAGCTCCAGGACATGATGCTTTTAGTGCCAATATAATCAAACATGTGCATTATGTACATCCAACTCTCATAAGTAACATTTACAATAAATGTCTAGAATTAGGTGTGTTCCCAAATCAGTGGAAAATTTCAGTTGTGAAAATTATACCCAAAACTCATGTAAATTATAAAAAGACTGCTGCTGCTTACAGACCAATAAGCCTGCTACCTCTGCTAGGCAAATGCCTAGAAAACTTGTAATTGATCGTGTAATGTATCATTTACTAAAACATGGCTCAATTAGTGACCTTCAGTTTGGTTTCATGGCTCCAAAATCAACTGAAATGGCAATATATAAGGTGGTAGACTGGATGAAAAATGTATACCTAAATAAACAATCTGGTGTTTTAGTCTCTTTAGATGTAACTGGTGCTTTTGATCATGCTTGGTGGCCCAAGATTTTACATCAATTGAAAACTAAAAAATGCCCAAAAATATTTACAATTTAATCGTGAATTATTTTAGAGATCGCAAATCCTTGCTTACTGTAAGTGGAGAAACCATCACAAAGAAAGTTACACGCGGCTGCCCCCAAGGATCTGCGTGTAGTCCAGGTTTTTGGGTTATACTGTATGATGATCTGTTACAGCAACAACTGCCGTCAGATTGTAGTATTTTTGCTTATGCAGATGATGCTTTAATACTTGTTAAATCAAATGACGCTAAAATCCTTGAAGAAAGAACTAATGAAGCACTTAAAATAATACACTCATGGGGAATTAAAAATAAACTTATGTTTAATCCCTACAAAACCTTGGCAATGATTGTCACCAGAAGAAGAAAAATGGAGCCCATTACTCTTACCATGAATAACGTCAACTTGAAGGTGGTGTATACGGTAAAATACCTTGGCGTTATACTGGATTGTAAACTAACATTTCGATCTCACTTTGATTACATTGCTGAAAGAGCCAGCAAGCTCCTTGGTGCGCTCGCAACAACAACAAGACCAACCTGGGGTCTGAATTCTAGTATTCTTAAAATTATATATCAAGGTACTGTAGTGCCCCTAATTTTGTATGGTATATCTGCATTCCAGGATGTTCTTAATAAAAAATGGACCATTAAAAACTTGCACAAATTCAAAGGGGATTCCTCCGCATAATTCGAGGATATCGTACAATCTCCACTGATGCAGCTCAGATTATAGCTAACATCGAACCTTTGGCTCTCACTGGTTTATCAAGAGCAACTATTATGAATTTAAGACATGAACGTGAATGTGCGTCTTATCTGTCTCACTTAAAACTACAAATCCCGGAGCATACTACCACAGCAGGACACCCATTAGTTTTGTTACCTGTTTAAAGGAAATATGTAATTTTCATGATTATTACATATATACAGATGGTTCGCGTTACCAATTTGAAGATAATATATCTGCAGTAGGATGTGCTTTGTTGTTTATGAAAACCAAACGGAACTAACTCACTCCATGTTTAAATTGTCACCTGAATGTTCTGTATTCCAGTCGGAGCTCTTAGCAATTAAAGAAGCTATAAAATGGTGTACTGTTAATGGGAACAGTGCCCGTATTCATAGTGATTCACAATCAGCTCTACTCGCTATTAATGATAAATACAACTTAAATTCATTAGCACATGAAATCAGAACCTTGCTTCAAAGCCATCCAGGACATATTTGCATGGGATGGGTTAAAGGACACAGTGGAATTTTAGGTAACGAGAGAGCTGATTGCTTGGCTAAGAAGGCTGCAGAATCCAATCTTCCTGTGACATACTCTTTATGTCCTATTTCTACTGTAAGGAGAATAATACATCAACATATTCTTGAAGAATAGAACCAGCAATGGCTAACAACTCCAAATGGAAGTGTAACAAAAACATTATTTTTCCCTAGTGTATATGACAGAGGAAAATGTGTAACTCTTGTATCAAATTTTGTTTTGACACAATTTTTAAGTGGACATAGTAAATTTGGTGAATACTTATCACGTTTTCACTTAACATCTAACCCCAAGTGCATGTGTGGTGAAGAATTTCAAACTGTGGTTCATCTCCTTTTCTGTTGTCCCATTTTCTGGAGAGAAAGACAAGAATTAATATTCAAGCTAGAGTCTCTAGGAACTGAATTTTCTGCTCCGCTCACATCTTTGCTAATGAAGCCACAACAGTATAAGTACTTCATGATGTTTATAAACTCAGTGTTTAAACGTCTGAAATAGTTTAAATTAATATGCATCAGATGATAACATATTTTATTCCTTCTAGTATTTAAAATATTTTTGTTAAAATTGTGTATTTTTATGTATCAACTCTAACCCTAATATACCACTTTCATGATGTTTATAAACTCAGTGTTTAAACGTCTGAAATAGTTTAAATTAATATGCATCAGATTATAACATATTTACTTCCTTCTAGTATTTAAAATATTTTTGTTAAAATTGTGTATTTTTATGTATCAACTCTAACCCTAATATACCACTGTGTAAAATAGGGTTCATAAATCTGGATAAATAAAACAAAAAAGATTAATATAAGAACCTTCGATTTCAGTGAATTAATTTGCGTAGGTTCCAAATATCCAAAGATATTTTACATATATACTTCACAAACGGGATCACTGTAAATTATTCCTTCATTAACCATAAAATGAGCTTAAGTTATACCCACCTCTGTTGAAACTAGGAGCCAATAGTACCCAGCGTTAAATTGTAGATAAATATGTAATACTACTATTAATGTAACAACCCGAAACCTGATGGCAATGTACCTCACGTAATAGGAATCTGAATCCAGTGAAATAGGAAACAAATAAGGAGGCAAAAATAATTTAATAGCAATTACCAGTACCTATTGATACCATAATTGCTCCGTATCAGTACGCAAGTGGTTGAATATACAAGGTAGACTTAATGGGAGACTAATTGGCCAAAATTGACCTAAATGTAACTTTTAATTGTTTGTTGTCTTATTAATTGAAAGACCTTCTTCAATTTTACATGACTTTATCACTGTGTACAATACCTATGTATTTTAGAATGCTGCATGCCATTTTGTACTATAAATTTCGCATCACTTGAAACACAACAATTATCACTCCTACATTATTTGGAGAAAACGTAAACGTTAGAACAACATTTGGGAAAAGTTTTGCACCACAAATTAATATTAGCACATAAGAATAGCAGAATTAAATTCCTCATTCTGATCGATTAATTCCTCTAGAAATAATCATTTCTTACACGCTAGCCGTGTGTAGGCTATGGTTTGTATAAGTAGTCAGATTGAAAAATTCAATGCCATAGCCGGGATTTGAACCACGGATCTCTCGCTCTCCCTGCGGTTGCTCTAAACCTCTGAGCTACTATGACAAATGTGCCGACATGACATTACATTCTCCTGCTGACTAGGCCGCGCCGTGGCTCAGTGGTTAGACCGCTTGGCTCTCACCAAGGCGGCCCGGGTTCGATCCCAGGCGACCGCAAAGTGAGATTTGTGGTGGACAACACGGCGCTGGGGCGGGTTTTCTCCGGGACCTCCGGTTTCCCCCGCCATCTCATTCCACCGGTGCTCCATATTTATCTCATGTATCATCAGTGTCAGCGCCTGCGGTGCCGTATGTAGTAAAAGCGGGCGTTAAACACTACACATTTCATTTCATTTTTCCAGCTGACTGGTAATTTTCCCGATAGACCACTAGGAGTTCCCAAATGCTATGAGACACTCACCTTTTGTGTCGAATTACTAACACTATAAGTACCTAAGTCCAAAGGTTTATAGCATTGCTTCCTATGTTAATATATGGGGGTTTGTCGCCTATTTTTTCCGAAAATTTTCTGTGAATGGCGTTTTCCGGTATATATTGTGACTTTGTGGGTTCGTGAAATTAAAAGTCCACGTAAAAACACCAAAATTGCTTTTTGTTTCAGTAGAAAAACACTTCGGTCAACCTGGCAGTCCAGAAATTATGTCACATACACATACAACTTGCAAGGTAAACGACCACAACACAGCGCACACAGCTGTTCACGCACGCGAGTTCAATCAACAACTGACTGTGACAGGCGGCGGCTCCCTTTCTATAGATTACTCTCTATCCGGAATGTTTTCAAACAACCAAGATGGCGCTAGAAGAAAGACGAACTCTCTAGAAATCCGTCTCCTTCCCCCCACCGTTTCGCCGAGATTTTATCTCCGCAGAGCACTGCCCGTCTCTTTGAACTCGTTGCCCGCGCCGCGTTGAATCAACAATGCGCTCGCGACAATATTTTTGGTTTCCACCCGAGAAAATACTAATTCGATATTTTGGGTAGGATTCCCATTGACCGCTTACCCTGACCCAGGATATTTAGTAGTTTCCTTGCTCAGTAGGCAAATGCTGGACTGGTTTCTTGTCATCCTCAGACCTCCCTTCCATCATCTCCCTTTCAATCCGTTTCATCTTCTTTCAGGTGTGCTTCAAAGACTGCGTGAAGTAGGGTGATACCGAACAAATGTTGCGGATGATTGCTTAAATGCTAGTTCCGCCCTCCTCGGAAACTAGAAAGCTGCAATCTCTCATCGTTCTCTCTAGACAAGTCTTGCAGTGACAGGGACTTCCGCGCGTCTCTGTGTCCTCTCTCCTGCAACTTTTGGCCTCCTGTTCTTCAACTATTTTCTCCCTTCCTCATACGGGTTTTGGCTACAATACGCCTACATAGGTCGCAGTGCGCGAGGTGTGCCACTTCGTTGTATAATCTATCGCACATATCATCAAACTTGTTGCCCATTTAAGATAAATATGGCTGCAGAGATAAGAATTTCTTAAATCAGATTAATAATTTCTGTTTTCCCTGCACTTAAGAAAGAGGACCTATTTTTGTACCTATGTTATTATGTTATAATTTCATGGGAATTATATATTTTGAGACCCCTAAATAAAGAGTAAACATTTATAGAGGAACGTCTATCTGCGTGACCGAACAACATAACTCAGGAACTATATAACGGATAATTATCAAATTTAGTATTTAGATTTATTTTCTGCAATAAGGCGATTTGAAGATTTGAAAGGCTTCCCCACACAAAATAATACTTAACCCCGAGAATGTTTTGAAATATTGTATTTACTCGCAACGATTTTAATAATTTTGCTTAAATGCTTTCAAAATATTTAGATAACAAATTAAATATATACATATATATGTCTATATATATTTCATTTTAGGGGAACGACCTGTGAACTCCCCTGCTTTCCGAATGAATCATTTATAATTTCATAAGATGGCTAAAGCATACCTATTGAGAAAGCTTACTATTCGAAAATATACATCTATTTGAAACACAAACTTTATTTCAAATGAGCATCTGTGTGGAATCAGCTGCTTCAGATGTATTCTTTATTCTAAGTTTCAATGCTTCAATACTTAGTCATGGTTTAAAATTCTTATCGCTACTATGGAAGGATTATGGGACAGGCCTTTAAGGAATTTGAGGCACCTGATTATCGAATCTGTTCTCAGCATCGACTTGATGTTATTAATAACATGTGATATCAACTAAGAACAATATATTTCGACTAAGACGAATTAGAGCAATAAAAACTAATTTGGGATGGAAATAATTTATATTAGCTATATAAAACTTGCAATAAAAATTATAGGAAGTCATGGGAATGTAACACATAAAAACTTTTACCTTGGTATTACGACAGCGAACGTATCACCTCATCTAGTTGCCGATTTTAGTCAACATTTGCACTACAAACATCCCTCACCGACGTGTAGTTGGCCGGAGCGTTTTACGTCGGTTCCATGAAATGGAATTATCCAGTTTTCGACCCTGGTCCTGCAAATGCATGTTGTTATGATAGTGAATCAAGTATTAGAAGGGGTGCGATTCATAAGTATAAATAGTTGGCACTTCAAAAATATAGATTGTGTACTGTGTCATTTCAAATGTTTGTAAGACTCAAACTTGAACATTGTTGTGTATTTGTATCACTCGAATGCAGTGCTACTTATCACGAATTAAAAAAGTAGAGCGTTATCATTAAAAAATTATATTATAAGCTTTTCTGGACATAACCTGTTTACATGTTGGAGATATATTAAGCTATTTAAGGCAATCAAAATAATGTAATTAGAAAATGGTAGAAAATCATAGCAATAGTTCATTTTTATAAAATAATTAATTTAACATCAGAGATTGAAACCTAAGACCATGTCCCGTATTTCAGTAATTGCAATAAATTCAAAATATTACACTCTAAAAATTCTTCACTTATAAAATAGTAGCCCACTTTAAAACCTTAGTAATACTTACGATTTGCTGATAGGTCATTGAATCATCACATAAAAACAACTTAAAAGGATATTTCTATGTGTGGTTTCTATTATTTTATAATTGCAATTCATTTGCTAAATTTAATTTGATACCGTCTGCTTATCTAGTTCTTTTTAGTTTTCTTAAAGAATATGGAACGCTGTATTAATTTACTTTTGGTCCATTTTAATGGTATTTGTTGTGTTACAATGTCTATATTTTTATTAATATTCGTTCTGGGTGTTCTGCATTTAAAGATACTAAATGCTTTCTTTTAATTTGTATATTGTAACTTTATGGGTTCGTAGAATTAAAAAGGCTGAGTTGCAGAAATTAAAAATCTCCTTAATTTCCGTCGAAATGCGCTGTCCAATTCTCACGTAACAACATTACATCAATCTTCCAAGGTCGAGGACAATAACAAACACTTGCAGCTGATTACATTTGCTCTCGTTACAACAACAGTGACTGTTACACAACTGCTTCACAACTACAACTGTCCTCCTAGCGTGTCAGAAACCCTTTTATATCTCCATTCATTATTACCAGACTGTTCTGTCAATCCCTAGAGGTTTCTGGAAAACAAGCATCTAGTTACATAATTCGAATATTCTATCGCCTTCGAGAAACGTAACCTAATCTACACGGCGAGGCCTTTGCCTCTGTTATCGCTGCCCGCCGGTGCCCGCTTACAATAGCACCGCTATCATTAACTACTCAGCAAGGCTCATTATTACCATGAAACTATATCCGCCGACTGTCCTCTTATTTGTGCCGAAAAGTTTATACCCAGCGCCGCGACAATATGTTACTACACATTTCCTTTACCTATTTTTGTTTGTCAAAACATAATTTTAGTATGCTATATTGTATAAGTATTTTCAGTGTAATAGTTTATTGTATAAGTTACATCCACTGCTATGACTGAGGCAATGCTTTCTGGCGGCAAATGAAATTAAATAAATATGAGCAAATTAAATACATAAATAAATAACTTATTGTTGATTAAGTCTACAATACGGTTTACGTGATATAAATGTATTCAAATACCAAACTAAATATGGTTAATCAAAAACGAAATTGTAATAAGGAAATGCATATAAATATGAACATTTTTAAAAGAGGAATATGTGTGAAATTCTCCATCTAAGGGGAGAAGCAAACTAATCAGGCAGAAGAGATATGCGCTAACGTTTTTATTTCATTGCCATCTATCAGAAGATGGAATTTTTCTCCCAATATTTTCTCATTCTGTAAGCTGCTCCATGGCCAACAAAGCTCTTACTATATTAGTGTTAAGCCCATTCTCCTCTCCTGAAAAATCTGACGAATTACTCTTCCAGCCACGGAGCCATTTATAGATAGCCGTTGTGCCTTTCTTCTTTCAACTAAAGGATACACTGGTAGCAAGTCCTTAATGTAGAACTATTGCCGTATAGATTTATATGTTATCAAAACTCCTAGTTACCTTCGTACAGTAATTACTGGGCTCAAGTGCCGGGAGGGGTGAACACACAGGAAGAAATCGAAGAACACCGCAAAATACGTGTACATATTTTATGCCAGAGTATCAGAAGTTGACTACGGTATGTGGGGAAGCGGATTCCAATTTTAATATTGCCTTCAAAAGTTGTTTTCCATTCTGAGAGGTCGAGGAACAATTGAAGAATTACTTGTCAGAGTACTAGCAATTACGTTCTTATAAACCCCACTTATGTCAGTGGGATGGTCCATCAGTTGGACCACATGCGTATTGTTGCGCTCAGTCCCCCATGTTCTTTGTTTTCGGAGTCAGAGGAGAGGCAGTCATAATGATAGCCCGTTTAGCCTATTGCTCCAAAATATTAATGAACGGTATATACTGTCACCAATTATGGCTGCTTCGCCCAGGAGATCAGCGCAACCGGATACCTGGGCCTTGGTGCAACTGACCAGTCTTCCGTAAAACAACAGCCAGTATATGCCACGTGCTTGCTTTGGCCGTTTCGAGTAGGTTCTTCTTCCAGAACATTTCCATTAATTCCGGACTTATTTAAGAAGCGTTTTAATGCCCTTTGTAGACAGTAGATGCTTAAGCATGGCCCAGTTTACACCTCCAAGTGCAGTCAATAATGAGTTACGACTCAGTAGATTGGTTATGATTCGACTTGTTGTGGGTTCGGGATCACATTCTAGTTAAGTATGGCAAGGTGCGTTTTCTCCAATATAGTTCCTCTCTATAGAGGTAGCGAAGATTGCAAACTTTAATGAGAGCAGCCGAAGATCTCGTAGTCGTGATCGTTAGTGTGTATATCTCTAACGTCCACCGCGTAGAGGGTCGTGGGTCCAAGTCCCGCCTTGGGAATGGATGTTTACGTGTATATAGTATATGTATAAGAATACGGAAAACAGACACTAAATCCAATGTAAACAGTAAAAACAGGTAAAATAGGGAAAAGAAATATATATTATAAAAAAAGGAAAACAGAAAAAGCTGAAACTTCCGTCTCAGTTTGGAGTGAGGTTCTGAATTTGTTTATTCGTAAGTCATAACATATATTTATACAAATTTAAACTGTGAACCCCAAATCTATATTTATCTACAATTCACAGAAATTCCAAATTTATGGCAAAAATCTGAGCTTTAAGGATATTAAATCAGTATAACAAACTCTTCTTCTTCCTTAATTTCCCTAATTGTACCACTATCGTGGTGTTAGGGAATTCTTGTTCCTCTATCCCTTTTAAGGGAGGTCCAGAGGAACCGAAGCTTTGAATTCGATAAAGAAACAGGATAAGTGATCAACCCAATGCCTGGTGTGAAGGTGAGGGAAGTGGAAGATATATGTAAGGGCAAGATGAATGATTGGTAAGCTGATGATGGAGCAAGTGGTAGAATGCTGACGGAAGAAACCGCAAGACCCGGAGAAAACCTGTCCCAGCGCCATGTTGTCCACCACAAATCTCACTTTGCGGTCGCCTGGGATCGAACCCGCGCTGCCTTGGCGAGAGTCAAGCGGTCTAACCGCTCAACTATTGCGCGGCCTATAACGGACTCCTAGAAACAAAATTCTGAATTCAGATTAAAGATTCTTGAATTAGAGAAATAACTTTCTGCCTGGTCTGTACATTTTAAATTAAAAGAAATATACGTGCACTACGGTGTTAACAAATGCTGTTCATGTCCCGTGATCACGCAATTTTGTAGCTGATGCGATGTTAGTAGGAGACTTCTGTTACTGCAACCCTTACCTTCAGCCAAAAGTAAGATCTGTATTTAACAAATACTGTAACTTAAACTAAACCAAGGCCCTTAAGGAAACAAATGATGCGAATAAAGGTAGTGTTTGAATAACACTTATGTTAATCGCTACCACTTTAACTGTAGTGACATAAGTGGTGCACAAACTTCTTCGTTTATAGTGATCTTCTGTTTCAAAATGAATGCCACTACTATTATAAATACTTCCCAAAATAGACTTTCTATTTAAAAAATTTGCATTATGGAAATGCAAAGATACCTCTTGTGCGAAGTTACGTGTTGCTAAAATTAAGCTATAGACAGGATGTCCCAAAATTAGACCGACAATCTTAGGGATCTGATAGATAACATTATTTTAAACACTTTTTTTAAGGAAAGCTTTTGGGTGATTTTTATCGTTTAAGCGCCAGACGTGCTGATGTCAGTACTGTCATCCACCCACTAAGTATTTACGGCAATGTGTCCACTTCTGCCTAACAGTGATAGCCGTATGCAGCCGTAATATGACGACGTACTTCAACACCAAAGTGAGCTGGTGCTCCATCATGTTGAAACCACATGTCCTGTCTGGTATTAAAGGGACCTATTTCCATTACATCACGCAAAACCTGTTGCAGTAAAAATAAGTATTTGTAAGCATGGAGTTGGGCCGGCAAAATGTATCAAGAGGTTATCCACTATATTAGCCCACACATAACATCAAATCTCAGTTGATGTGACCTATGAAATGTAGCATGGTGATTTTCGAAGGCCCAAACATGTGAATTCCGACAGGTAAATAACTGCTCACATGTGAAAGCTGCTTTACCTGTGAACGTGACATGGAATACAAACAGTACATCGTTTTCAGCTTTGTCCAGATACCTCTGACAAAATTACTGTCGCAGAGGATGGTCTTCAGGTATCATTGCATGAAACTTTTTAAGGTGAAAAGGGTGCAACAGCATATTTTGAAGAATTTTTCCTACAGTGCTACTACATATGTGCAGTTGTCGAGCGATGGCAATAGTACTTTTGCAGAAATGTTCGCAATGCACCGCAACACATATTCCGCGTTCTCAGGAGCCTTGCGGTGATGAGGAACCTTTCGGTTTTGGAACTGTTCTTGGTAAAACCTTACAGCCGCATTCCCAACATTAATACTTCTAGCGCTTAAAGGAAGCGCCGAAGGATTAAAGAAGTGTTTACAGTTGTTATCCATCAGCTCCCAAAGTTAGTCGGTCTAATTTTGGGGCATTCTATATATTCAAGATTATTACAAATTATTAATTCGTTTTCAAACCGCGATATTTTCCAAAGTGTTACTCTTAAAGAAATGGTTGATACATCAAAATAATCGGAAACTCATCAGGTTTGTGTACATTATGCCAGATTGCGGCATCACACATTGCAAAGGAAGTCGATAGATCATTTTTCTTTTGTAGAAAAAAAAAAAATTACGGGAATATCTTAACTGGGTGTGTGGCAGTTGTGGTTGTTTCCCCAACTCAATAATAATTTTGACAATTTTGAATTCCCACAAGATGAGGCACCTCCTTATTGGAAGTGTCATCTTCGGGAGTACCACAATTATGAACTTCCGCATCGTTGGATTGGGCGTGTTTGTGCAGACGAACACGCCCTGTTTCCTTGGCCCCCTAGATTACCTGACCTGTCATCGTATGACTTCTACCTCTGGCATAGAAGTGTACGTACCCCCCACTACCAACAGCCCTGGTACAATTGAAGGAACGCATCACCACTGCAGTAATGACCATTGACGAGATCATGCTCTAAAAGATTTGTATCGAACTGGCTCACCGCTTGTACGTATGTCGTGTCACCCAACACGTATAGAATATTTGTAGAATGTGGGAGTAATCTTGGCGAGTTTCCGATTATTTTGATGTATAAACATTTCTGTAATTGTAATCCTTTGGAAAATACAACTGAGAGGAAACGAATGAAGCATTTGTGGTAACCCTATATATGGGAATAAATTAATTAAGTTACCGCTGAGGTCATATTTAATATGCATTTATGTGCGTTCTCGTGCGCTAATATAGTTTATGCTAAACTTTAAGAAGAAAGCTTTTAAAAGATTTATTTTTATTCTAGGCTTGAGAGGAATGTGCTGCAGGATTAGAAATGCTATGCTTATCGTCCACAAGCCGTTAGGGTATAAGTGCAGGCAACTAGACAATAGTACTTTAATATGCATCTACCTTAGTGTGTTAACTGTTTCCCCTTCTAATTGTTTTCCAAAAACTACATCACAATTTAGTATGTATTTGTTTCTCGTTATTGAGCAGAAAAATGAACAGTCAGTTCATATAATCAGTGTAGACTATGCGTGTTGTTCCACCTGTTCGAAGCCTACCTGCTGTACAAGATAGGGTTAGGTTATTGGTCTTGTAGAAATCATTTTATTTCAGCTCCGAACAACACTCGCTATCACGAGGCCTGTCCACTAGGCATTACACATCTCAAGGAAGAATCACGTATAGCTTGTGTGTGCCACACTTATTTCGAGTTACTAACCAACCTGCAAACATATAATTGATGATTAAATTGTCAGTAAGCAATTGCAGCAAATATTGATGGAATCTGTATTTTTTCCCAACGTATGGTGATATTCTACAGTAAACGTGCTTTAACACATCCGCAGATAAACAAAGCATTACGCACTTACCTTTTGCTATTTAATGCTTTTATATTTCACGTTCTCTTACAACTTTTAAACGTAGACTCTTTTAGTTCTCGGCATTTACTTTGCACAACACCAATTTCCTCTTTGAGAAAGCCACGTAACTCAGGGAAGCAAACAAGGAAATAAGATTTCTTTCGTTCGACATTAGTAAGAGTGGTGTGGTTAAATGTTTTCAACTCCGGAAGTTTCACTGAGGAAAGATAAGGTTTTAGTAGTGACAGGCGTAGTCTTTGTAGTCGAATGAAACAGAGGGTCGAACAAAAGAATTAAAGCATAGCATGCTTTTGAATAGAGGAGAATAAGTAAATTATTTTCATTGATCTGTCACATTATTGTTGTAAAGTCAAGCTAGAAGGTAGAATATGAGTTGATAAAATTAATGCTTTGGTCGAAGGGTGAGGTAGAATATCTTGTTTTCCGATGAATTACTGCTGCACTACTGTGATAAAATTAAGTTATACTGAGGAAAGTTTCCAGGTTTTAATACATACAAAAATATAATTTTACGACACATTAATAACCCCTAAGTCACACCACTATGCAGACACTGTTCCTTTCATCAATTACTTTATTCTTTGATGCCCATACTGCCTGTTGTTTCATATTCGTCCATACGACTGCTGCATCTACGGAAAATTGAAAGTGTACTAGTACGTTGTTATCCGTAGCGTGGATCTAAATCTTTTACTCCTCTATCTACTGACTCTATTAGCCTGTTGTGATTCCAAACTTGCATTTCTTTATTAATTTTTCCATCATCTGCCTGTGGTAGGTAGAGGAAACCCTATACTCCAAAAAAGTGCAATATAAGAAATTCGTGGAATATACGTTTTTCGAGTCTGATAGATACCCGTCTCTCTCACAAAAGTCCAGAAAAAATGTGAGTATGTGTATGTGCTGAACATCAAAATTGATATTAGTTCCAGTGCAACATAACTGTATGAATGCAGCGTACAAATTTTCACATAATTTTAATTTTTTAAAGACAATATTCAAAAATTCTATTTATAAGTATATTAATATGGGTAATTTTTTAGATTCTGATTTAAATTCATTTACCTTTTATTTAAAGTTAATTTTTATTGCTTTATTATATATTTACATTTAGGATGGAAAGCAATTGCATTACATATATTCCCTAAAACAGCTGATGCCTCACGAGTTCGAATCTCTGTTAGGAGGAGTAACCAGGCCAAGGTTTTTCCACAGTTTTCCCATATCCTGAGAGATGAATGTGTGATAACTCTAAGCTCTACATACCCTGGACTCATTTGAACATAATTTATCTAATTTTCATTCATCGTCCGATATGATTTAAAATCGCAGGATGTTAATGAAAGCGGCTGAAGTCATTTATATAAAAACAGCGAATCCTTAAGAAATTATCGTGGAAAATAAAAGGTATTTTCCTTATTTTCTGAATAACACCTGTAGTCGAATTCACAGTAACGGATCTATATATAATTATGTGTAGCTGGAAAACTGTTAGAGAAAGAAACAAGCTCTCTAGAATAAAGGCCAGCTGTTGCTAAAATGTGTATTTCACTTAAAATTAGAGATCAATTAAGATTCAAAGCCATGGTTGAATTTGAACCATGAATCTTTGAATTTCCGTACCAATACTACTATCTCCAATGAATGAATGAATCATTTTTTAGTGTGCATATTCCAAAATTTTACAATTTTCAAATTTGGGCTACATGTATTTGTCTTTGTCTTGTTGCTGCCTTGGCTTACATGACATCCTGGTCCGTCAGGTAGCTCTCCATGCCTCCTTGTTACTTTTTGTTGTTGTTGTAATTTACGTCCTCCAACGTTAAGTCATATCGGACGATCCTTGTTACTTAATTAGCCCCTTTCCACCCCTCCATCTTCCTTTCTTATATTCTTTACATTTCTTGCCAATTTTTCTTTTATTTTGTGTTAAAGCTCACCAATACTTCTTAACTTCTTTTCCTCCTTTTCGGTTAACATTTTTATAGCTACTATCCTCTTCTCTAATTTCTCCCATTTTTCCTCCCAAACATTTTTTCCCTCCACATTATAACCTCCTAGCATTTTGTTGCGTAGTGCCCGATGCTTTCTTTTCTCCCCACACAATTCACAAATTCCCTTCTCCCTACTTCTTATCACTCTTAGAAATATTGTTCCTGACCTCATCCAAGCTAGCCCTTCTCTCTCTTGCCTATTGCAGTAATCTACATATGCTTCTCGTCCCCGAATTCTTTTCATTTGCTTGTAGAATTGTAATGATTTCATATTTTCTAGACTTACTCATATTTCGTGTCTTTCTATATCTTCTATTCTGCATTTTACCAGTTTACCCACATTGCTTCTATTCCTTTCCTCTAATCTCCATATATCTCCCATTCATATTTCTTTCCATAATTTCTCCTATATCTGCCTACCAACTATTTGAGTTCTCTAATCTTTTTTGCTGTCTCATGCATAATCATAATTTCCCTTCTTTTTTGGCCAAACACCTATACCAAAATTGTATTATTCTTTCCATTATTATTCTATTTCTTCTTGTGTATCCCAATACTACTAAAGCTACTTTCCTACGTGCTGATCTTGGTAAGCCTAGTAGCTCCTTACAAAACCGTCTGTAGTTTTGGTCCACCGTTTTGTTTACCTTTGCGCCCCCCAGTACCATCATTAGATATCAATACGGGTATTAACCTAGGACTGGATTAGAATAACAGAATGAATTTTGCAATAAATCAACAATCACCTTGTATTTCAAACAACGATGAGAAAGGGGTTTAATGGGGAGGCTCTGCGGGCGTTCAGGAACCCGGGCTAGGGGCACGAACTAGCGCAACAGACCCTAATGTGAAATGGAAATTCTTCATATCGGCTTCACTTCTGCCGCCATTAGCAGCATAGCTCACCCCAGGACAGACCACTACAATGCTGGGAACAGCGATTATAAGTGCGCAAAACCCCTACATGACAGTGCTACACTCGCATATTGCCGACACAACCAACCCTGAAAATCCAGATTGAAAAGAAAATGAAATTAAATGCGTCGGAAAGTAGGTGAAGTGCCCACCCTAACATTGGCCTAGTGGCCAAGAAAACCCGTAGAAAAACCTTCGCTTAAATTCGTGATCAAATACTAGTAGCAAGCACTTCCTCTTTGACGACCTCGCTCTATCTATCATGTGTTGCAGTAGACGTTCAATTGATCTGAAAACTTTGAGATACAACTCAAAGGGAAATTTTAAGTATCAAGTTTCCCTAAATTCTGATGAGCTATTATAATATTTAAGTTAAATTCATGTATGATGACTGTTGTTTCATTCTGACAATTCCAGATGAGCACAGTTAGCCTGATTTTTCGAATATTTAAAGACATATCTGAGTCGTGTATTATGCAAATTTTGCTCAAAAGGCAATGAAAATCATGCAGCGACTTGTATATTTGCAATAAATCCTTTCCTTAGAGTGATTCTTGGAATTTTTCAAGAAACAATATGCCCAGTGTACTAATACTCATTAGAAGGCAACGAAGGATAGCGAAGAACAGACGGACAAACGGATGATTTCAGGTTAACTTTGTTCTACACTACCTACTTGGCTTTATGACAAGGCTCAGAGGAATGATTGATTTAGTAGCTCGACCAATTAAACCTTTCGTGCCTATGCCCTGACGGTAGCCTCCGGAAGGGAGGGGTAGTTTGGAAGATACTACGGTTGACGGGCTCTGAGAAGAGGCGTCACCAACGGGCAGGGTTCTTTAACTCCTCATATGCTGCTCCTACAACTGCCACCCCTCCATCCCTAAGGACTTATGTATCTCCTAGGAGGGCGCAGGCAAGAAGTTTTCCTCAGATCCGGAGGATCTGAGCAAATTCCCTGTCATTCACGCAGACAGAGCCTCGAAACAGCCGCCAGAGTGAAAGGTGAACTGAAATAGAGGGGCAGAAAATACGGGAGATGTAATTATTCTTGCCAGTTTTCGCCTAGCGACCTGGGAAAACCCAGAAAAAGCCATGAGTTTGGATATGGTAATCGAATCAACGACCCTACCACCTGAGCCGTGCCGCTTCATTTCTAGTGTTTAGAGTATAGTGTACCGGACGATACGTTGGACAAGTCCCATTGAACTAATCTCCTCAGTTCCAAAGTCGGTCACGCAGCAGCTGTTTCGTAGAGGAGTACAGTAGCTTTCGCAGGATTTATGAGTAAAGGAAAGAAATGGTTATTTCTGGGCCTCTCCCTCTTCATTCCTGGCCATGCCTATTTACGAGCATTGAATAAGTGTCTGCCTCAGTTAACAGCTAACCTCTTTCATTGAACATTAAGTTATGCTGCTGCCTGCTTAATAGTATCAAATATTCATAATTGGGGTCACCTATTGGGTATGCTCTTCAGAAAGTAAGGAAGAAAGCCATCTAGGTACAACGGATGATTTGAACTCCAATGGAATTTTAAGAATTTTAGAGTAGCTCGGTAATTGGAAGTAATGCCGTAATTCTGGTTTCAGGTTTCACATTAATACTGCTAACACAATTTATGGATATTAATTTGATTGAAAATATCTGGAAAGATCTGTTATTCTGGTGTAATAATTGTTTCATCAAGTGTTTTACCAGTACTCCAATAATTTAAATTAAATTGTCTCAAATATAATTCGTAATGTATATATTCCGCATCTCATTGTTGTGATGAAGGTAAATATGCAATAAATGGATATCAAGATTGAGGGTTTCAGGAAACCGAGTAACCTTTATATCACGGCAACAACGCACGTGTTACTTGGTTCGTCTGCAGTTTTTTATTCCATAAAGATATAACTCTTACGCCTTACCAAAGCCTCCTTTAGAGAAAATTGGCTCCTTGGCTTTCCTTAGCTTGAAGCGTTCTCTCTTTTATCCTACTCTCAATTCTTCTTATATCATTTTAGAACTAATATTGCTTCGGTGCTTGCCATCATTTATTCTCACCCCACTTTGTGGTCCCTTGGGCGCCATCCTTATCTTCCATCGCTCCCAATAATTCTCCGTCTTTCAGAAATCTCGTGCTTCAGAAGTATTTGAAAACGTCAAAATATATTTGGTCACAAGCTTATATTTTATGGTGCAACTATTCACTTTGTACAATATCTAGTAGCAGCTTGTGGATAGTGGCTTAGCTTGTATATTAACACAATTAAGAAATTATTTGAGTAACTATTGCCAATTTCTTCTGTGCAGCTTAGTCTAAGATTCCATTTAGTAGTGTTCAAGGCCGTTCTTGGAACATAAATCACAGATGGTGGATACGGATTTATTATACTTGAAACTAAATTATATTTGGGGAAAGGACTTTCTGATAGGAAATGCCCCAGACCAAAGCTTAGTGTGTCTCCTCGACAATTGTCGTGTATGAGGGCTGAGAAACATATAGAAAGGCATCAGTCAGAGAAGATGTCCTGGTGAAATTTGAACCGCGAATCACCCCAATGCGGGTCCCTCAATAATTTTAGTAAAACATGTAAAATAAAAATATAAGATATTCTATAACTCTAAACGAAGAACACAGATTTACTTATTGTCACTATAAAAATGAAAATCAGTTGTTTAAAGCTACATATAAGAAGAAAGCATGTGTCCATATGATTATATATGGGATAATGGGATTATTATATAATCTCAAAAATGATTCAAGGTTCTCACTGAAATTTTTACTGTGGATGTTCTAAGTTCACTGATATAACAACCTATTTTATAGCAATTATACATATGACTACTTTACCACACCTTTTCATTAAAATTTATAAACAGTAACTTTAGAAAGTATTTTTAATGGTTGAGTAGAACCAAAGCAGCATAAATGGTTTCATTTATCATACTAAACTCTAATTTTGCTCTCTATATTATTATCAGAGAAACCGAGGCATTCATATCATAGAATTGTATCTAAAAAAATATTCGTTCAAAGCAAAACCGTAGCATAGTTTTTGCCTACATTTTCCATTAAACCAATTCTTTTCCGCCCACGGAAATTTCCATATTTAGGAGAAGTACCAATTTGTAGATCCTGACTTCCCAAAGAAGTGGAGCTTAAGTTTACCGCACTACTTCAAACTGGGTGGGACTTAGACATATTTTTCTGTGAAGTGGTGCAGCATTCATGGTACGAAAGGGCAGATGTATCTCCTTAAATCTATTTCAAATTTAATGTATTGTTTCTAAAATGATAAAATAGACATTAAATTAAAGAAGATTTCTCAATTAATAACACCGTATAAAATTTAGTTATGTACCTTTTGACAATTTCTGGCTTTTAATCTGCCCTTAGAAACAGACTGAGGCTTGCGCAAACATCTAGAAGTACTAAGGCACTGCTACGTCCCATGCCTCACTACATTTCTCACTAATAGCTTATTAGACAACGTAAATTTAACTTCTATAACCGAAAATCATGGACCCAGAGAAGCCGAGCCATTGAATTTTACAGTACTCCTTAATATGCTAAACCTATCATCCTCAACTATTTTACGTTTGCGTAAATGCGTACGCGACTATGAAGAGGGTAGCAATGGGAACTAAAATTCAGCATAAAAATATTAGCTTATGGAAGTTAATAAAAAGCAGAACGTGTGTATATGAATTAATAGTAACACATTGTTTAAACAAGTAAACATATATCACATTAAAGTAACTGACATTATATTTTAGATCACGTGGCATCATTCCAAAGTGATGTGATGATCATTCTTCAAAATAATTTATATGGCTTAAGAGGCTTTTCCGGAATCTAGTCCTAATCATGACATCAGTCTATATTAAGCAACGTATAAGTCCTTTCTAGGAGGAAACAGTTACACCCATGTATACCACCATTTTGACGTGGAAGGCCGTTCTGTAGCAGAGCGGGAAAGGGAAACAACTGTTTGGAGTCGGTGTATAGCGGCTACTTAGTTTAGCTCTGCAATGTTGTGTTGGATTATCACAGGTTAACGTTTGAATATTACATGTTAATTTCACTATGCGAAATACTTTTATTAATTTCAATACCTCTACGTATGTAATAATGTTGTAAGTGATAGTGCTGTGTTGTTTTCGAGTGATCTTAGGTTATGTCTATCATCGCAGTGTTAGCCTACTTTATAATTTTTTTTTTCAGATTATGTTACAGTGGTTTAGAGTTACTTATACGTTTCAAAATGTTTCCAAACAGTGTTTATTTATTTTACTGTATATAACTTGAGTATGAAATTACCATGCCAAAGAGCTCGTATGCCTGGCTGTAACGCTAACTACAACCGGGAATGTACAAAAGTATTTTGATTTCCTTCAGATGAAGATAGAATAAATTTTGGAAGAAAGAAATACTACGAGGAAATTTAATTCCTAGAACGATTACTGTATTGTGTATTAGCAGCTTCCCTGAAGATCGGATTCTGGGCGATATAAGTGTGAATAGGCCAGATGGTGAGTTACAGTGGAACATTTTACATATTAGACCTATTATAGAAATAGGTAACTTTAAACTTTAAAGCCAATATCTATTTTGTTTTATCACAGATATAGCATTTTATTATAGTACATGCTTTTGTAATTTTAATCATTTGTTTAGCCAAATATTTTAGGTTAGTTTACACATACCGATACCAGTATTCTTTTCTTTAGGTACAGAATTGGTGGTACCACGCAAAAGACATCAATTGAAAAATGATGCTGTGCCATCAATATTTCCAAATTTTCCTAAATATATATATTCAACTGCTACTGTTCCTCGCAGTGATCCTGAGCAAAGAAGAAGTAGAAAAAAACACTGAACATGGAAACAAAAAGTATTTTGAGTATTTGTTAAGAGATGACTCTCAACTGTATATGATACTTTGAACAATGCGTCTCAGTTTAAGCCTAGATTCTCAGACTAAATACTACAAAGACACCTACTAATAAAGCTTTTTAAGTTAGAATTCAAGAAGTGTCCTTCTCTTATAAAGATCCTAGTAAGTGAACAAAATTTCTGTCAGAGTAATTTGCGATGGTAGGAACATTGACGTCAAGCAATTTGTTGCAATTTTATGGTCCGATCTAATACGCACTACATACGCTAAATTAGAAAATTCACTAACTTCAATTAATAACTTAAAATAAAAATATAAACGCATTACCGATAAGGTCAAACAAATTCAGGATATTCCTAATGAACTTTTTCAAAATTTTTATGAAACCAAGATAAAACTAGACTTCAATGTTATTAGTGGAGAGCTTTACCTATTAGTGAGTAATCAGCTAAGGTATTCATCAGACGCGCTTGTTTTTGCTACTACTTCCTTCTTTTCTTTTCCTGCTGCGTAGGAATTTTTTAGAAATGTGCAAATTATTGTGCTGCCATATCCCTCATATCGCAAAACTTTTAGTTTGTGAGGTAAATTACGCACTTATCTTATATCTGCAAATCAAAAGTAATGCTCCTCAGCCACATAAGAAACTTGTCTTTTGTAGGTCTTGAAGCTTTCACGGCGAGCATTACCAATTAAGGCTTCGCGGGGGATCAGCCGTGTCAAATTAATAAACGGCTGATCACCTGCAAATCCTTGATTATTAACTTGTATATTGTTAGATGAAATATTTGTATGTTAAAACTCAAATTAAATATAAAGCCAATCAAGTTGTAGGTATGGCAAATAATTTTGAAGATCCGACATTGTCTACTACCATTCAAACTTTCGTGATAGTGTTGTTAAAAACTAAGGCTGTAGTGGCATTGCTATCATTAAGAAAATTAGATGCAGATTTTTTTTCTAGATCAACAGTTTCTATTTAGAAAATACTTATCAAACAGGACACGAGGTGGTTGCCATCATATAAGATAATGCTGCTATAAATCTTAAACGTTTCAAACTGAGTTTTACAGTATGTCAATATTAAAGTATTTTATACAATTATTTCAGTCTATCAGGAGAAGTAAGCCTTTTATAAAGTGATTTAAACGAGTATTATGCTTACGCGAGATAGGTGTTATATGTTGCCCGACCCTACGTGTGACGTCATCATTGCCAAAAGTACGGCCGTCTACATCACGATGGCGGTACCTTATATCCAGAGAGAGAGGTTTTAGGAAGTAAACAGAGGAATGGTGTTAACAGCACGGAGTATACACGGTGTTCATGCTTAACTGTGATTTTACCGAGCAAAATTTGACGTCATCAATCGCATTGATTATGGAGCGAGTTCATGTACGATTCCCGTAGCGGATTGCAATCGTATTTGAGGTGCTGGCAGAAGCTCACAGGCCTCCCTCTACCTGAATATACTATTTGAGGGGTGGGTCCTGCCCGCGTAATATAAAGGTGTGTAGTTTCGCTTATTGTAGTTTGTTTTAATGAATGTGAACACTACAAATGACGGATAAATACAAACAATATCTCGCAATTTGGCGTTTTATCTGCGAAGATATATAACTTAATAGAATTTAATAAAGTAATGCAAAATTAATAACAGCATTAGTTTCAAAACAGTTTAGTAAAGAAACAGAAACTTTTTTTGTCCTTTCAATAGTGCACGTCATATAGAAGGATGACTGAATAAATAAATGAATGAGTAAATTCATGAATAAACCGGGTGATATAATTTTCAAATGTGTCCAGGGTACCTAGAGCTCAGATTATCCGACATTCGTCTTCGTACAATAAGAGAAAACCCTGGAAACACCTTATCCGGGTAACTCATCCTTAGAGAGATTCTAACTTTCAACCTCTTGAGTATGAGGCACACAAGCTACCTCACACCACGTAGGTGGACAAGAAACAGATTAATCATATTATATATTTATAATATTTATGTTTTATTTTTATTACTTCTAGATTGGGACCAGTCACTTTAAACCGTCCAGTGTCTCTTATTTTGCGTGAAACTGATCCTGTATCTTGGAAATGTTTGATGCACCTATTAGTTTTTTTAAAGACATAAGGATACCAACATTAATAGACATTTTAATTAGGCGTGAGAATTACAAAAATGTTATATTGTATACAGGTAAAACCTAAGACGTTTATGTTGGAAACAAAAGTATGTCAATTTGACGGTACCTGGACACTTTTGACAACATTACACTCCAAGGGACTTGTCTGAATGCTGGATAGCTTTGCATAAACTACGGTACGAAAGTAGCATTCAACCATGAAGACGCGGTGCTCTGTGTTCCTTTCCGTACTCTACCTTTAGAGTAGAAACATGCTACTCATACCTATGCACATACTAGAATGTTGATCACGATTACCATAAAGAGAGGTAAAAGGAGAAGCTGGTTCTATTAGTTACTAGCGCAACCACACTGAGAGCGCTGTAATTTGCTTACTGTTCCGCAAAACTTACCGCTTCTTCTCCATAGAGGGCTCTATGATTTCAAGATAGACTCACCAGTTAACTATGACGTCAGTCTCGCTCAATCGAAGTGCGGGTAATAACGAATAAGGTGAACACCATATAGAGGTCAGGTAGCGTTAGGTGAGGAACAGACACGCCCACCGCTACACAACAGTCAATTTGGGCGACTGTCACATTTATTCTGTTCGTTGCATATCGATAGACAAATTCAAGAGAACCTAGACAATATGCCGAAAGCCGTGAATATTCAGACATCAAAATCATCACCAAGTTGCCGTTGTTTGTGGGGGGAATTTGGCAGGGAATGTTTCTTTACAAATGGCGAAACCATCACGTGTAAGGTATGTCACTTAGAACTTAGAGGCTGTTTGCGACACCATATTAAACAGCACTGCAATGCAAATAAACAAAGGCAACATGTAGCGTTATGGGAAAGACACAATGCAGAAAATATACCGCCAGCCTCCCAAGCTCCAACCTACAGATCCGGATTGTTTGAGGATCTGTGTCATACGTTAATAAAAGCTGATACACATTTAGAATAAGTGCAGCACCCTTGTTTCGTAGCTTTCATCAACAAAAATACGAACAGACATATGCGTTCAGAAACAGTTACGCAAAACATATTTACCAACAGCATATAACAAATGCCTAAACAATATCAGAGATGTAGTAGCAGATAACAAGATTTTTCTCTCTATAGACGAAACAAAAGATGCCGCGAATAGGTCTGTCGTTAATGTTGTAGGCATCCTTATGCTTGACCGTCCAGCTACATTTCTTTTCCCATCTGAAGGAATGTAGGACGTTAACCATACTACGATTACCATACTGTTTAATTATTCATCTTCTCTTTAATATTCGTCTTTGCTGTGGCATACCAGTATTAAGAAAGAAAATGGTTTGCTACTTGTTACCGATAGGACTGTCTATATGAAGAAAGCTGCCACAGCAGTACAGCAAACATTTCCCAAACTAATCCATTTATCGAGCCTAGCACATGAGCTTGTTGCGGAAGCAATTTGATCCTCTTTTCCAGACGTTGATAACTTTATACCGAACAAGAAAAATATTTTTCTCGAGGCACATTCCAGAATCAAGCTATTTAAAGAAATGACAGCCGGAATTCCCTTGGGGGACATGGCTACAGACCACTGTATACCATGCTAGGTATCACGACAAGATTGTAAGCATCATAAACATATTAGACGTGCAGAAAGATGTAGCCATTTGTGCAGTAAAACAAACTATTGCACCAACCTTGTATGAACATATTTTGAATATCCATAAACATTTTAGTAATATAAAAACCCCAATTACGTATTTATAGTCATCTACACTACAACTTCCTAAAGCTACTAAAGCAAAAGAACAAGTGAATCAAGTACCAGAGGGAACTGTTGGAGAAAAGGTGTCAGATAAATTAAAAAGTATGCTAGAGAAGAATACAGGATACCAGATATGTGAAAGGAGGGATGCATTACTTCATCAGGAAATACCAAGCAACCTTGATATTGTTTGCTTTTTTGTACGCTCCCCTTATGTCATGTGATGTGGAGCGTGGTTTTTCAAAATATAAAGTATGTCTGCGTGCTAACAGAATACGATTTACCTTCCATGCATTTGGAAAATAGACCATTGTACACCGCAATATCTGTGCTCACGATGTCTGTAACTAAGATTATTTTAGATCAAAAACTGATTTGAAATTCTTTATATTACCTACGTGCTACCAATGGCTAAACATTAGAGTCTACCCCTGAATCGTCTTGCTCCTACATTTGAAACAGGGTGTGCTGTGTACTGCCGTCCGCGCTGCTGACAAGGTCGCCGCGCTTTCACGGTCTCTGGTCGGTGCATGGTTAACTTAACGCATTTCATAACAAAAGCCCGCTCCCTGCTTATTCCTTGAAACAAATTCAAAATTACATTGTTGCGTGTATAGGCTGAGCTAGATTTGGAAATTTCGGTATTCTGTAACATGTATTGATTCTGACAGAAATGTATGTCAAACGTAAATTCCGCTGACTGGCAGACTGTTGGCATAAGGAAATTATCCACATGTGACCCAGACTGGTTCTGCTGACCAGAAGAAATAATAGGTCAGTACAGGCTTAAACATTCTCTCAATAACGCAAACGGTATGATGCAAAAATAATAGTTAGTAGGAATCGCTGAATTGACTTTTTGTAGAACCGCTATTTAAGCCTGGTAGAGTTAGCCCTCGGTGTGAAACGTGGCAGGGATGTCAGAGGAGACTTTATGTCGGTCCCTGTGAGAGGTAACAAAAGTTTATCTAACAGTGTTTCTACGAATACTATAGCTCCGCCGGACGCAGCAGATTATACATCTTTCAACAAGCCCAGTCATACACCTAACACATCACCAACGGTAAGATTATATTAAATTATTATGTCATCAAGTATTACCAAAGCACCCCTGGTCTCTTCTAGACTCAGGGGATACTCTGTATAATTACTAGGTTTCTTAAAATGGATTTAGTCGGTTTAGGTTGATTTTGATGTTTTATTTACCCTACCATCCCAATAGCTACACCACCAGTTGTAGATTAGGTTTGTAAGTCTTTCAACCCCCCTTACAACCCTGGTATGCAACAATATTTTTATTTAAAATGTGTGTATGTTTATGGCAAACCAGTGTTAAGTCAGATCCCTAAATAAACAGAAACAAAAATGTTTAGAATGTAGTAAACTTTTAAATCAAATTGTTAGAATTTGCTCATGTACGAAGTGCTCTCTGCCAATGTTGGTTATCAAGCTCAATTCTTGTGCCCACCTCGGTAGCGTGGTGGTAGCATGTCTGCCTCACGTTCAAGAGGTTCCGAGTTCGAATCTCGGTCAGGGTGAGTTACCTGGATAAGGATTTTTCCGGGGTTTTCCCTTATCCTGAAGGACGAATGTCGGGTAACTCTAAGCTCTATGGACCCCGGGCTCATTTGAGCATCATGTCACTCATTCCATTCATCGTGCGATATGATTTAACGTTGGAGGACGTAAATTACAAAAAAAGGTCAAGTCTTGGTTTTTTTGTTCATCCTGCTTTGCTGTTTTTGTTATTCTTGAGATATCCCAGAATTTTTCATACCACCAGTTGGAGATTTGCGTTGCCGCAGTGCTTTTACGTGTCTTAAAGTGACAATGTGTTCTTATCCATATACTTCAAAGCTACTTAATTACTATACTAATCTTTATTGCAAAAATATTTATTTCGGAAAAACTTAAATTTTAACTCCTTAACTTCTTAATCACAAATTTTCATTGTGTATTTGATACATAATTCAATGTATATACTAATTGCATAACCTACGTTTTACTCTTTATTTAATTTAATAGTATTTAAAATACTAATACAGAAAACGTATTTTACTAAATGGTATATTATATGACCTAAATTATAACTTCAAACTGAGAAAACCAATATAAAAATGATTGTGGATACGTTGATTACCTCTTATTAGTGGACTTGACCGCTAGATGATTACTTGACTTGTAGATTCAAATTAAATTTCACAATTTTTACTTAGAGTATTTGTAGCAGATATACCCCATATAAAATCTTCGAGAATATAATGAGTAGATGCAACTACTCATATAACTAAAACAAAATAAAAATAATCTGAATTTCAAATTTGTTTCTCTCTTTCAACGATGCATTCCTTCAGGACCTGCAAAGCAGAATTCAGTATTCTAATTAACAACCTTTTTTTCTAAATTATACAACCACTAAAGAGGCGGAGAGCAATGACATTATTATTATAAAAAGGGTTTCCTGGGATATCTGCATAGAGATTGGGAAGAATATCTCATAAGGCAATGAATATAGCATGCTAGCAAAATGTGCTTGTTCGGTTCCGTACCATTATGTCAAAGGCAAATATGAATAAAGCTTAAAAACGCATAATCTGAGTAAATTTCGTTAAATCACATTTAGCATTGATATTCAACAACTGTGCATATAAACTCCATAGGAATCCCACAATTTGACAACGAAAATGCGTTTTTTTTTCTGCTTGTTCCATTTATACCCCGCCTTTAACTACTATGGTCATATCGGCGGCCGTTCTCCTTTGGAACATACTGAAGGTCGTAACTAATTATCTTTGGGTTAAATGCGTTTTAATCTAAGTTGATAAGACCATTTTGAGAAAATCAACATTGTCAAAAACATTTCCATCGCAGGAGTAGTTTGACTTAGTAAATTTTCTTTGAAATCTCCGTATGTAGTTTGGTATTCACCAACTATTGCTTTTAGATTTATTCTGCTCAGTCTTGCGCGCACACGTGCACCCGACACACACGCACACATTCCCATGGACCTCCCTTTATTATTATTTTTATTATAATAGAAATAAAAGCTTCAAAATGCTTATGCATTTTCCAGTGAAATCTCGATATTCATGGTTTGGTAGAATACCATACCTCCCTTACTTACTATGTACGTGGTATGGAAACTAAAAGTAACAGTGATTTTCCTCAAAATATGTAATTTCCGTTATTATCTCCACTTAAAGTTAGTTCAACTGGATCATTCAATGATCCAATGCTTCATATATACTGGTCGAATCTCTACAGTAAACTCTTTGAACGCATTCGAGAACTATTCTTCAATTCTATTATTGTTCACAAAGTACGGTAATTACAAATCACATAGCATTAGAGTGATTATGCATGTGTGAAATCAAAACACTTGTACGAGCCGTTATGGACCCACTGGGAGCACAAAGCAGAGATATATCCATTCGTTTCCAGCGAGATTTCAGGAGGTAAAACCAACGGAGGTCATGAACCTTTATTTGTTCCGAATGATGTGGAGTCAATTTCAGAGAGTGCTGCGACGATGGACCTAGGCGTTCATCTACAAAGGTCTTGCGACTTGAATGCAATCTCCTTTGTTCCGCCTCACCTGCCGAAATGTGTTCATCCTTTAGAATTGCACTGTCGGGACGTTTCTTCCTCTATCTGCCCTGCCATCTCTGACGTTCCTCACGCATTCCTTCGCAGTCTTTTATGCCTTTTCTAGCGTTCCTGAAACGCTGCCTACCCTTTCTATACATGTGGCTTCTAGCATCAAGAGAAACTATGCTCCTACAACCAACTCACTTCGAACATTTACTAGATACGCCGATTCTTTGATGCAAGATTTTATCATGCTTTTTTACTCCCTTTTTAAACGGGGAAAAATATTACAAGGAATTTCACTATCGCAAGTATAAATTTTCTTCTCTTTTATACAACACAAAAACCGTTCTGGCCTCATCATAAAAATATATAAATATGTATATGCAGAATGATTATAATATGCTATGTCTATTTACTACTGCTCTGTACCGTTAAAACATCCTTAATTTAACTGATAGAAATATATAATTAACAGTGTGGCTCTTATTTCAATGTGCTCTCTATATCTATGGATTAGAATGGGTTGTACTCAGGTAAAATAATCAGTGGTACATAGAAGTGGGTACTCAATAGGCACCTGGCTTCTAAATTTATAATTTATTTATAACTAGTACTCCACTCTGGTCAGTGAATTTGGCATTGCTTATAAAAATTTACAATTTTAGCGGAAGGAATAGCAATATGAGCATACGAAAATAAACAGATAGTTGATGTCGGTTTGAAGAAAATGCCTGACATATTTACAGTGCTAAGACATTCACATTTTAAAATTAATGCAGAGTTTAAAGGTAATCAAAACGATATTGACAAATGTGCACATATTTGTAATGTTTCAAATAAAAGTTTTAGGAAATATTTTTTCTACATCTCTGCTCAAGTGTAAAAAAATCGCTATGACTTTCAATATACCAACTAGAATTTGTCCTATTCCTTGTGTGATAATACGAAAATCTATTTGCGTATTCAAAACATTAAGATATTCCATACACGAATCTCACTCTAAGGGTGCTTCGTTTTAATAAAGGACCTCAAAACAAATATTTCAAGTGAAAATTCGATATCAATTTTGTGTGAAATGCAATGCCTCCACTATCTATTACGTAAAGTCCTGTGCACGGAAACTCTCCGATATATGGAACAGCTGTTTAGGTTGGTAGGTGAATGGCACCACGCTCCCAGTTCAAACCCCTGTCAGCGATAGGAAAGCGTACATACGCCTGCCCATTGTTTCATGACGGCGGAGGTGAACCAGAAGCCCAGACAGTTTAAGCTACATTGGAACATATAATTCAGAATGCGTTTAATTGGACTTTTATTATTTTATCAGCGGTTACTGTGGCAGGAGTAGATTGCCATTCTTTTCGAATAATAAACCTTCTCAGGTTTGTGTAGATTTCTTGGGAATTGAATGAGGAGTGGGACAGACTTTTCTGTTTTATTATGTGTATCAACTTGAACTCTACATTGCGCATATTTATTTCGAATCATTCCATTTTATCGCAAAATAATTTAAAGCTGTAACTTACACAAAGTATATCTACACAAAATATACACAAAATATACGGAACACACTGACACCGAAATTAAAGGATTGAAATATGTAAAGAATCATGATGGATTTAAAAGGAATGTTAGTTCTTTGTTACAACGCGTTCAGATGCAGTTGAGTCAAATAGCAGTTGGGGTGAAGATGTTTTAACAAAGGAAACGTAAGAATCAGTGTCCTTAGCAGACTTCTAAAGGGTAGTACTTGACTTTGTTGAATAGGGCATTTTTCAGACCCTTCATAATGGCATGACAAAATAGTTACAAAGGGAATGTTTGGTTGAATAAAGAGGGCTTCCAGAAAGTTAAAGTCACACATACACCCACGCGCAGCTGTGGTCGTTCAGTCTTCGGGGTGAGGCCAATTAGGGCAGTCTTCTTCTCTCTTGGTCGAGGGCAGACTAGCAGTGATGGGAGAATATATTTTTCGGTCCATTTGTACGTGAAGAACGAATTAAGTTTATCGAGTAATAAGCATTCCACCTTCAGTCTCTCTGAACAGTGATATATTGGGAACCCTTGGTCGGCAACTTCAAGTTCGATGTTCTTAATAAAAGAAGCAGTCATTAAACCAGTTTGAAACGGGTATTACAGTGTCATTAAGACCATCCTTTTCATACATATCCACGCATATCCTATTGCTTTACCCTGAGCTAAACATTATTGCTTCAAACTGTCCCGCAAAAGTGGAACTCTTTGCTCGCCCCATTATATTTGCTTCAACAAAAAGGCATAACTTCGTCACGTAGACAAACATAAGTGGAAAACACAAAAGTGATAGGTAATGCTCCAGTAATTAATCCACTAACCCCGTTCCTTATAACCCATCCTTGTCCTCCTCGATTCCCAAGGTATGGCAGCAAACCAATGAGCGACGGACACAGCTTGGAGGTGGTGTTGACAATCGTTCCACTAAGGTTAAATCCCTCCTTACCCCACCCCCTGCACTACGCACCTTGGCTACGCGCCTTGTTCGTCGGTCATTGTTTATGTTGTTGGATTTTGATATAAACCAATAAGAGATTGGCACAGCTAGGACTGGTGTAAAACACAAATGGTGAAACGGTTATGCCAAAATTATATAAAGTAACACACCAAATTTCCGTGCACAGACTGTACATGGTAGAAAATGGTACAATTTGTGTCTCTGATACACATTAGACTTTTTAGGGTGAATTCAGCTGGACATGCCAGTGACTGACTGCCCCTGCAGTGATTCTGTTTCTTTCTGTATATACATGATGGTGCATAATATTTATGTGTATTACAATGCATTTGTTCTGATAATTTAACTGTTCCTCAGAAACAAATGCTTTAAATCCCAGTGATTTGCAATACCACATTTACTGTTTTATTTTACAAACAGCACTTATTTTGAAAAGTGTTGCCCATGAGTTTCGCATAAATGAGTATTAATTTGGCAAAATGCATTGGTGGGCGACACAGCTCGTTTGTCAGCCATGTTTATCGATGAAAATCTGCGGTTATGTTGCAGTACGACAGAAAATAACTGCACTTGATGTCAAATTATTAGGTGCTTCATTATTCACGTCCAACACGGTTATCGTCACTTAATTTCCGTATAATTCAAACTGGTTTATGTGACGCATTTTCACCTGCAGAGTCGATCCCGGAAACAAACACGAGGCAATTCATTAAATAGCATCACTGCAGAGCAATGGTGTGCATCTCTGTATTAGTGTTTGGACGTGACTGAGAGAGCTTTTCATTTCTCTGTAGAAGTAACAAATTTTTGGATATTTTAGTACATTTATTTAAGATTCGTTGCAGCAACCCTTGGGGAAAATGATCTATTTATACCATTGTTGTGTACGACCTTTAATTGTTAAATTGGGATTGTTAATATAAGGCAAGTAAGTAACACTACTTTATATGACTATTATGGTTTGAATAATAACTTTAAGCGTAAAATAGAGTAACCCTTAAAGCAATGTTAGTAAAACTTTTTGAGAGATAAAAATGTCGCTTTTCGTGGCGATGTTAAGTTGAGTACCATTGGTTTTTCTAGATTCTGGTCGTGTAATCTGTTGTGAAGCTTTATCCATGCATGTCACCTTGTGATTTTAAGGTGTTTAAGCCCTTCTGTAAACTACTCTCAAAGGCAATAGTAAATAATATCTTTTTATGACTCCGAATGTCTTTTTACACGCAAAGGAATTTTAAAACTCAGAATTTATAAATAAACACAATTTGGAATTAAACACCAAGTTCCATAAGAGCTTAAACTATTAACTACGTGCATAAATAGCAAAATAACTTCAGAAAACTTATGATTTAAAATATAGTGGTGACCATTGTAACCGCAGTATCAGGCAGCGATTAGGAGGCGGTGAATTAATCGAAATCAGATAATTAAAAAAAGAAGATAAATTAATAAAAATGCTTTGCTAAACTAATATACAAATCTTGTCATAATAATATGAAATTTGAATGGATATAGCAATGATTAAAATAGCGGTTGACTTAAACAATAAGAAGGGAAGAATATAATTTAATATAACATATATACTAGCATCTAGGCAAGGAAGAGAAAATATTATTGTAAAAATCTGTACACGTCGGAGAGACAGGAAGGAAGGACCGTAATCTTCTTTGTGTTAGTAAAAATTCAATGTTTGAGAACTATAGTATACTTTCACCCAGGAATGTTTTGAGACAAAGGGTTTCCAAAATGCAGTTGAGCATGAACGGTAAAGATATTTACTTCGCTGATATGATAACGGTGTATACCGTTACAAACAACTCAGGGTAGGCGCTCCCCAACTCAGGGTGGGCTGAACGTCAATGAGTTGAATGAGTTGAATGAATCGTGAAGTAAGAAAAGTTTACTTAAAATGCGATGCTACGACAGGAAGGAAGTGCTCGTCCCCATTAAGAAGAGAGGCGAAGATTTATAAGTCTGAAATGTAGGGAAGTTAAGAATACCGCAACCAGCGTAAGTGGAAGCAGCATTAGAAGTTTATTATAGCAAAGTGGTCGCCGTATAAGGAATAAATACAAACAGTGTGGAAGTAACTTTAAACAAGTAATCCAGGGTTTCAAGCAAACTTGAATTTATGTTAGGAATTTTACTAACAGGTGGCCACTGATCCAATTCGAAAAGCAAACTTAGTAGGAATTAAACCAAATAATTCTGCAACAAAGTGTTATTAATATGACTGAGTAGCCGACAACCACCAAAATCCATTTCCTGCAACCATTTACCTGAGGATAAGAGAACTCATAGCTCCAATTAGAACCCAATCAATTTAACATTGGTATGCGGATTTACCGCACCATAATCAGCCCAAAATGCAACAGTCAGTTTGGTGCAATAATTGTACAACTACAGGACTCTCTTAATCACTACAAATCATTGTTGTATATCGTTTGATAATCATATATGGTTCCATACACGGTATAAATATTAAGAGGAGATTGGAAGCTCCATCACGACAGTGCTAAATAAACATTTTATTACTCTTAGTCCCAGACACTATTTAAAATATTAAAATAAACGAATTATAAGATGTAACTGCGTGCCTGTAACAATTTTCAGGTCTATGTTTACTATGTAAGATCCTGTAATTAGGCTAATGATTTTGTGAAATTAAACAAAAAATTGTGACATTAAAAAAAAATTGTTTCATAAGAAATTTGTATGAATTCTTTGCTTTGAATTCTTTTACTAACGCATTGAGAAAGCGTTACTAGGCGTATGTGTTTAGGATTACTACACCGAGAATTCGGTGCTGTGACCAGTCTTGATCTAATGTATCTATGCCCCCCCCAAAGTGGATCATCCCCGCAAGGAAGGATGAGGCGTGAGGAAACAGGGAGGCCGTCCAAAGTAGCCATGACAGTGTAGAGGACAGGGTCTCGACATTTTATTTAGATGGAAACCTCCCCCAGTAGGCCTAGGACAATGGACATTTCCTCTACTATGGTTCGGTAGCGGTCCCAGTAACCGGTTCTTAGACAGGCAGCCGACCTGCCGGAGGAGGAAGTGGTTCATTCAGAGCATATCATCCTGCCATGCACCGCCGAGACACCAGTGGACACTTCTACCCTGAAACAGAGAACAAGATGAGGAATTATGTGAAATGACAGTGGAGGTTAAATGGAGGGATAGGAAATTCTACAAAGACGCGAGCAAATGCTTACTAATAAATACGACCCAACTTTAAAACTAGCTTTCCTCCTTGTTTTTTCGTACCCAAAATGCTTAACTTATAATGTCTTTAAACCTTGCTGCAATATTTTGACTGACTATGAAGTGTGCATTAAAAAGAGCTACAGTATAATAATTTCAAATAGTTCTCCAGATAAAAAATAACTGACTAAAATTTCAAAAATGAGGTATTTTGGAAGGTAAGGATTAAGAATTTTTTCGCAATAATGGAGACAAATATTAAAATGTGATGTAATATGTGTATTTATAAACTTCTAGTCTGTAAAATACTAAATGAATATGAATTTACGGAATATAAATATTAAATGAATATTAAATTTATATGAACGTTTTAAACATTTGATACGTGTAGAGAATTCTTATTAGAACTATGAATCTATACAGCAACAATGTTATTTCATAACATTTGTATTAACCAATTTATGCCTGTAAAATACGGCATGCACTTAAGAACATATAATTACATGCTGACAAATGTGCGTAATTCACAGTGCGTTTTTTTAAAGATGCACACTACTGTGCAGTTTTTGACGCTGAATGAGGAGTTCTGGTTTTTAAAACCAATCAAATGACTAAATCTGCAAAGGAATTAAAATATCAACTGGGGTTAACTGCCGGTTCCAAATAATACGCTAATTTTATTTACAAAATATCTCCAACCGTATACGTAAGAAGAATAAATATTAATTGCATATAAAGGCATATAGTAAAGACTGGAAAGTAATCATATAAATCAAATTTAAAAAATAATATGTTGATATGTTTTTATCTAGAAAATGTTTAATACAGACACGTCAGGGGAGAATTCTATTTGTAGAGATCTGTTAGTACATTTTCAGGAAATTGTCCATGACCGTACTGGCGGGGACGCAAGGACTTAAGAAGTGTGTGTTCCTCAGGGAATTCCCCAAAGATCACGTGACTTAACACTCGTATCTTAAATATATTAACAGCTTACAAATAGGCAAAGGTCAGGAATCACACGAGGATGACCACGAAGTTACAACCATTTATAGAAGAAAAAGGAGCTGCAAAAAGGCATATGAGTAGCATGTATCTCAGAAAGAATAACTAGCAGCGTAGTCTAGTTCAACGATCAATCTAATATTTTCGCACGTAGTAAAATTTGACACTGAAGGTGTCCATCATGTATGATTCAGGAAAGATAGAAATGATTTGTCGCTTCGTCTCTGTTTAACGGAATGCATCATGCCGTCAAAACAAAATAAAACCAATGTTTCTGCAAAATCATTCTCTGTCCAATTTCCTGCATCACGGCTCCCTTTCTTCATCTACGCTACATTTGGGTATTGTGAGTTTATTAGTTTCCATTAGACTACTGTGGCATTAGCATACAATCGTTCACTGAGAATACGCAACAAGTATTGCATTAATAAATAAATGAATAATTAATTAATAACAAATAATAATAATAATAATAATAATAATAATAATAATAATAATAATAATAATAATAATAATAATAATAATAATAATAATAATAATAATAATAATAATAATAATAATAATAATAATAATAATAATAATAATAATAATAATAATAATAATAATAATAATAATAATAATAATAATAATAATAATAATAATAATAATAATAATAATAATAATAATAATAATAATAATAATAATAATAATAATAATAATAATAATAATAATAATAATAATAATAATAATAATAATAATAATAATAATAATAATAATAATAATAATAATAATAATAATAATAATAATAATAATAATAATAATAATAATAATAATAATAATAATAATAATAATAATAATAATAATAATAATAATAATAATAATAATAATAATAATAATAATAATAATAATAATAATAATAATAATAATAATAATAATAATAATAATAATAATAATAATAATAATAATAATAATAATAATAATAATAATAATAATAATAATAATAATAATAATAATAATAATAATAATAATAATAATAATAATAATAATAATAATAATAATAATAATAATAATAATAATAATAATAATAATAATAATAATAATAATAATAATAATAATAATAATAATAATAATAATAATAATAATAATAATAATAATAATAATAATAATAATAATAATAATAATAATAATAATAATAATAATAATAATAATAATAATAATAATAATAATAATAATAATAATAATAATAATTCCACTAACTATGATGTCCGGGCTTGTAGGCCGTGGTCCATTTTTACTACCTTCCAACGTTTCGCCGAAGGCTGCGTTCGGCATCATCAGGGTTCTAAGTATATAGCCCGGAGTTCCAACACAAGACTGGAGCACCGATTTTTTTTTTTTTTTTTTTTTTTTGGGAAAACGGGATAAGGTTGTGGGGGGGGTAAATTGGGTATTGATTGGGTATATGGGAGGAAGAAGGATGGGATGTGTTCTGCGGTGTCTGTTTGGGAGTTGGGGCTGTGGTGCTAATTTATTTGGGACTGTTGAGGTGAATTTGGTGGCCGGTACCGTCTAAGCAACCGGCGTTCGGGATTCGTGGGTATATACTATATGTGCGGTAAAACCCGCTTGTGGTGGTCAGGTAGCAGCCATGATCCAGGGGACCCTGACTGCGACCTGTAAACTGTGGTGACTATTGAATTAACTTTGGCAAAGTAAGCAGCCGCTCGGGCCGCAGTTCTCGGGGCTACAACCGATGCCTTCAAGGGCTCGGTTCCTTGGAGGGTTGCGGCGAGGCAGGTCTTGTGGGGCGGAGGCCAGTAGGCGCGAGAGTCTCTGCGAGGCTGGGCGTGTGGAGGCGGTGGTCCGTTGTCTCGGGCGAGGGTTCTCCGGAGGTCATCAATGGACTGCGTGATGTAGCCCTGGTGCGTGCGGAGGGCTTCCTCAAGCTTCCTGCTTGGCGTTCGGGTGTCGTTGATGTAGCCGACGATCTTCTCGAGCTTAGCCTTGCAGTAGCTTAAGGCCTCGGAGGTGGCGCTGGCGTCTTCCTGATTAGCGCTGCGCGGGGCTTGGGCGGCTTCCCTGACATCATCCAATGTCTGATGCAGGGCTTCCTCCCATGAAGCTACCCGCGCCGTCAGCTTCTCAATGGATGCCTGCAGGTCTACAAGTGTGGCGGTGAAGGTGTCCAGGAGTTCACGGTGTTCGGCGTTGGTCTGCGTCCCCTGGTGCTGAGTGGTTTGTGCGTATGTGCGGCGTTGTGGCTGCTGCGGGAAGTGGCGTGTGGTAGGAGTGTGAGACTGGTGTTGTGGAGGCAACGTGGTATGGAGGTGAGGCTGGTGTTGGCGGTTAGGGGTTCGGCGTAGTTGCTTGGGATTTAGGGGGCACGAGGCTTGTCCCGTGAAGTGGCCTGCGGTGTTGCAGGTGGCACAGTAGAGGGGACGGCGCGACAGATCATGTCCCTTGCAGTCTGCGGTGAGGCACACTGCTCCACAGTAGTGGCAACGAGGCTCCTCACTGCAGGTGACGGTGGTGTGTCCGTATTGGCAGCAGCGGCGGCATGGAGTGGTGCGGGCCCACAAGCTGGCTTCAATTGGGAGCACCTGCCCGAAGGCAGGGAGCCCTTCTCTCAGCGCAGCATTGTAGTCCGCTTCGGTGAGGAATTCCAGTCTCACCAGGGGTGAAGGTCCCTTGTGAGTGGTGATGCGGGATGCCTTCACCAGGGAAGGCCAGCGGAGTCGGGCAGTGCTGAGGATGATTGCCTCAGGCAGTTGCCTGTGCACTCCCCGTGCCACTGCACTGTAGGTCGGCGGAGATGTCGAGCAGAGTGGCGGCGGCGGCGGTGTGTCTGCTTCTTCTGCTGGCTGCTGCGGCTGCGGCGGGAGAGCAATTGTTGCGGCTGTGCTGGGCTCGGGCGAGCTCGGTGATGGCGGTGCAGGCTGCTCTCCCACAGGTTCCATGGGAGGAACTGTGTCGGCGTTTTCTCCAGCTCTGTCAGGCGATGCTGCAGTCGGCGTTCGGTGCTTCTTTTTCTTCGCTCCCATGTTGTCAGTGTGACGGCTGAGCTCGGAGCGCACCGAGTCCTGAAGCATGGAATTTATAGCCGCGCGTGGCTAGGGGGCGTGGCCTGGTGGTGGGCGGAGCGTGATTGCCTATTGGCTCTGTCGGTCCGTGGGTTGTCTCTGTTTTTAGGCATAAATTGGAGCGCTTCGTCTTGCTGCGGTTTCACTCTTGTATTCTCCAGAGCCGGGATCCATGCCCTGCTCATCTGTTGTCGCTCTTCTTTCCGATTGTAGCAATTCTTATGCTTGTAAATTTCTATAGCTTCCCTTGTCAGTCGAGCATGGTAATGTGTAGTTCTTGACAGAACCGCAGTGTCCTTATAGCTTACGTCATGTCCAAACAATAAAGAATGCTCTGCCACTGCTGATTTTTCTGTCTGACCCAATCTGCTGTGTCTTTCGTGTTCTTTTAAACGTGTACTGATGCTGCGCATGGTGGTTCCAATGTATACCTGGCCGCAACTGCATGGGACTCTGTATACACCAGCTGCGCTGTGAGGATGACGCTTGTCCTTTGCAGAATTCAGTAAATCCTTTATCTTCTTAGTTGGTCTGAAGATGGTACTGATGTTTTGTGACCGTAGCAGTCTGCCTATTCGGTCCGTAACTCTCTTAATGTATGGTAAGCAGATGGTAGCTAATGGCGGTTCCTTCCTGTCTGTCCGTACCGACGGGTACCTCGGATGCCGGGCTCTAGCGATTTCTTTGTATGTGTAGCCATTCCTTTTGAGGGCTCCATTTAAATACAGGATTTCCTTGTGCAGCTTTCTTGGTTTGCCTTGGTTTGCAGATTTTCTTAGCTCGTTCAGTAAGAGTCTTGATTATGCCTGATTTTTGCTGGGGGTGATGGTTTGAAGTCTTGTGCAGATACCTGTCCGTGTGAGTAGGTTTACGGTACACTGTGTGACCCAGGCGTGATCCATTTTCTCTTGTTACCAAGACATCAAGGAAAGGAAGACTGTTGTCTGTTTCCTTTTCCATGGTGAACTGTATGCCTTGGTTTCGGCTGTTTAAATGTTGAAGGAATATTTCCAGTTTCTCAGCTCCATGATTCCAGATGGCAAAGGTGTCGTCCACGTATCTAAACCATACTTTCGGTTTATATACAGCTGTCTTCAGAGCCTGGTCCTCAAACCTCTCCATGAAGAAATTGGCAATCACTGGACTTAGTGGACTGCCCATGGCCACACCATCTGTCTGTTCGTAGAAGGTGTTGTTCCAAAGGAAATAGCTCGTCGTTAGGCAGTGGTGGAAAAGGTCAGTGATGTCGGACGGAAAGATCATGGCGATATGCTGCAGAGCTTCTGCTACCGGAACCTTGGTGAAAAGTGAGATGACGTCAAAGCTGACTAATCGGTCTTCAGGGTCCAGTTTTATGGAGTGCAGTTTTTCTATGAAGTGGCTGGAGTCCCTAATGTGGGACGCACTGTTGCCAATGTGTTCATGTAGTAGAGTGGCCAAATATTTCGAAATGTTATAGGTGGGGGAGCCAATGGCACTAACAATGGGCCGCAGTGGAACGTTTTCCTTGTGGATTTTTGGCAGTCCGTAGAGTCTAGGCATTACCGCCTAGACTCTACGGACTGCCAAAAATCCACAAGGAAAACGTTCCATTGCGGCCCATTGTTAGTGCCATTGGCTCCCTCACCTATAACATTTCGAAATATTTGGCCACTCTACTACATGAACACATTGGCAACAGTGCGTCCCACATTAGGGACTCCAGCCACTTCATAGAAAAACTGCACTCCATAAAACTGGACCCTGAAGACCGATTAGTCAGCTTTGACGTCATCTCACTTTTCACCAAGGTTCCGGTAGCAGAAGCTCTGCAGCATATCGCCATGATCTTTCCGTCCGACATCACTGACCTTTTCCACCACTGCCTAACGACGAGCTATTTCCTTTGGAACAACACCTTCTACGAACAGACAGATGGTGTGGCCATGGGCAGTCCACTAAGTCCAGTGATTGCCAATTTCTTCATGGAGAGGTTTGAGGACCAGGCTCTGAAGACAGCTGTATATAAACCGAAAGTATGGTTTAGATACGTGGACGACACCTTTGCCATCTGGAATCATGGAGCTGAGAAACTGGAAATATTCCTTCAACATTTAAACAGCCGAAACCAAGGCATACAGTTCACCATGGAAAAGGAAACAGACAACAGTCTTCCTTTCCTTGATGTCTTGGTAACAAGAGAAAATGGATCACGCCTGGGTCACACAGTGTACCGTAAACCTACTCACACGGACAGGTATCTGCACAAGACTTCAAACCATCACCCCCAGCAAAAATCAGGCATAATCAAGACTCTTACTGAACGAGCTAAGAAAATCTGCAAACCAAGAAAGCTGCACAAGGAAATCCTGTATTTAAATGGAGCCCTCAAAAGGAATGGCTACACATACAAAGAAATCGCTAGAGCCCGGCATCCGAGGTACCCGTCGGTACGGACAGACAGGAAGGAACCGCCATTAGCTACCATCTGCTTACCATACATTAAGAGAGTTACGGACCGAATAGGCAGACTGCTACGGTCACAAAACATCAGTACCATCTTCAGACCAACTAAGAAGATAAAGGATTTACTGAATTCTGCAAAGGACAAGCGTCATCCTCACAGCGCAGCTGGTGTATACAGAGTCCCATGCAGTTGCGGCCAGGTATACATTGGAACCACCATGCGCAGCATCAGTACACGTTTAAAAGAACACGAAAGACACAGCAGATTGGGTCAGACAGAAAAAATCAGCAGTGGCAGAGCATTCTTTATTGTTTGGACATGACGTAAGCTATAAGGACACTGCGGTTCTGTCAAGAACTACACATTACCATGCTCGACTGACAAGGGAAGCTATAGAAATTTACAAGCATAAGAATTGCTACAATCGGAAAGAAGAGCGACAACAGATGAGCAGGGCATGGATCCCGGCTCTGGAGAATACAAGAGTGAAACCGCAGCAAGACGAAGCGCTCCAATTTATGCCTAAAAACAGAGACAACCCACGGACCGACAGAGCCAATAGGCAATCACGCTCCGCCCACCACCAGGCCACGCCCCCTAGCCACGCGCGGCTATAAATTTCATGCTTCAGGACTCGGTGCTCCAGTCTTGTGTTGGACTCCGGGTCTATATACTTAGAACCCTGATGATGCCGAACGCAGCCTTCGGCGAAACGTTGGAAGGTAGTGAAAATGGACCACGGCCTACAAGCCCGGACATCATAGTTAGTGGAGTTAACGACGCCGGCCGTGAAAGCCTCAGTATTTATGTAATAATAATAATAATAATAATAATAATAATAATAATAATAATAATAATAATAATAATAATAATAATAATAATAATAATAATAATAATAATAATAATAATAATAATAATAATAATAATAATAATAATAATAATAATAATAATAATAATAATAATAATAATAATAATAATAATAATAATAATAATAATAATAATAATAATAATAATAATAATAATAATAATAATAATAATAATAATAATAATAATAATAATAATAATAATAATAATAATAATAATAATAATAATAATAATAATAATAATAATAATAATAATAATAATAATAATAATTATCTTCATCATCGGGCCCAAATGACCTTGTTGTCGACGGGCGCTAAAACACCACACACTCACTCACTCACTCACTCACTCATCATTGATTAGTACATAATAGTGTCCGCATATATTTGTAATTACTCAGAACTGAAATGTCAACTATTGAATTGATGCTCTAAGAGAATTACGTTGCACTTTGTACCTGCACAACTTGACTGGTCACATATGTTTATGATTGCTTCGAAATCGGTGACTAGATATATGTATATTTAATGGCCCTCAACTGCGTGCTCATTTCGTTTTTAAAGAGATTGTCGTTGAACTACTTTATAGCGCCGAAATTTTTTAGGAAACACAAAATTAGAAAACTGAGTGAGACATGCAGAAAAATAACAAGAAGGCAACTTTTACAAAGAAACAGTGTATGACAAAATTTGGAGAATATGATCTTAAATTTGCAATACTCAATGACGACTTAGGTAACATTGACAGCTATGCGGATGAGCAACTGGCACTTCCACAGGATCTTAGAAACAGGAAATGATGCTTGTGCCAATTTTAATTTTAACAACTGCATCATTATAAATATTTGGAAAATTCAGTTTGGAGACCCTTACGTCTTACACCAAGTAGACCTGCACACTCTAGTATAGTGTGCGATAGAGAGGGACATATGAAGTTTGTGGGGTTTACGAGGTGGCAATGCGGAGCACGCAAACGTATTTCGTTCGCTGTAGACCAGAACGCTTCTTATTGAAGAAACATAACAAATGCACACTTTCTCAAGCTGTTAGGCCATTACACAAAACCAAGATTCTTGATTTTTTTTTTCAAGAGACTTGATGTTTGTTCATTTTGGAAATTTTGCAAGAAACACAATTTTTTTGCGATAATAGAGTGAGTTATCTCTTAGTTGTGGAATTTTTATAAGTGAAAGCAAAACTGTTTCCAAATGTAAAATACCGCGAATAGGAAACACTTACGAAAAACTAAGGTGTCTATATTTATGATTCAGTTGGTGAAATTAAAGCATGTGCATTAAGAAATTACAAAAATCGTTGATTTATCCCAACAAGTTAAATAGGTTAACTTAGGGAAAGGTAATCGAAATGTTCAAAGCAAGCTTTATTACTTTGTTGCCAACAGTGACGTCTTCATTGCACGCGGATGTTCTCATGTAAATATGTGACTCTCCTAATTGAAGCTGAAATCTAAACTTACTCAAACCCCAAAAATCCTGAAATCTAAATAGCCGAGATGCAGGAACAGGGGATCTACAACTCGATAGGACGGATGTAGAATGCTGGCGAAAAACTTCATAAACGATATCAACGAACATCTCAAAGGCTGCCGCTGGTGGTCATATAGGAAAACTGCACATTTTTTCATCCTAAATATAGTTAACTTATATTGGTACTCAAAGGGAGGGGTCATTTATATAATAAAATTCAGTTCTTGGAAAGTTCAGTTCAAAGAAAAATTGGAGAAGAACTTGTTCGCAAGGAAAGAAGTTGCATGACTGGTATACACAAAGCCGCTTTAGAGTAGTAGCAATTAATAGAAAAAGTTTCCGTTAAAAAATGCAATATAGCTTACATCTCTATTCTATACTATGTAGTAGTTACGCTTTATTGTGTGAAATGGTGCACAGTTCATAGTGCAAAATGATAGATGGAGTAACAATATTGTTCCACTTTCTTTGCTAATGTATTTCAAAGCGGAAGAGCACAGAAAAAAATTTCAATGAAACCGTGAACATGGTTTATACCAAATTGTAATTAATTACACATTTCATTAATAAATATAATACTTCAGTTTTAAAAATTACTAGTCTCCAAAGATACAGCTAAGCAACAACTACATGTAGAGCAAGACAAACATGCCTACGATAATTTAACCAATGGCCATGTTATATGAATATCAGATATAATTTTTGCAATACATAATATTGAGGGGAAAAGAAGCTTTCATTACCTGAAAATACATAAACATAACTGCGAAAATTTTATTCTGGGCACCGTAGATTACAAATGTTCTAAGAAATAATGAGCAACATAACCCTCTCAAGCACAATGCTTTAATGCATCTTTATCAAAGGATGCCACTGTTGCTATGTTTAGGTGCTCTAAACGCACAGTAATAAGCAGGCTCGCAATCTCGATTACCGATAACAAAAGTTGACAGCAGTGCAGTAGATAAACCTGCTTCTCTCCTGCTTACTGAGTTACAGCACGCCAGCTCATCAAGAGGAACAGTTAACCTGAAACCATGGTCTTACCCCCTATCGTCTCGAATATTACAAGACTGATAATATCCTAAGGATTTCACGTTGTTGCACGTTATCATTCTCGTTGCCTGTACAGCTGGATTCACCGTTCTTGGCTCCTGCAGAACCAAATGTAAAGCTTTAGTGCGAGTTTACTTACCAAGACAGGTGATTGCAAACCAAGCGAATTGATGCGTCAGCTTCAGATACCGCTAACATGGCGTTCTTGTTAGTAAACGCTCACTAGCGTTCTACAGTAGTAGTAAAGTAGTAAAGAGTCCTTGGTAAAAAATGTCCACGCAATTTACCTGCTTTAATTAGCTGTGTAAATCTGTTCGTATTAATACAAGCGTCACTGCAAACATTGCAAATACATTTATTCTATCTGTTCATTGCCAGATGGACTGATTTCATTACTGGATAGTACCTCAATGGAACTATCGCTGTCACTCAAGTCGTATCGCTTGGATTTAGTCTTGCTTTCATCGTAGATTATGTCTTTATCTGAGAGACATGTTTTCAAGGAATTATTTTCCTCTTGAGTGTAAAATGTCACACTATCAGTCATAACTGCAGAGCTTTGTAACATATTTTTACTGCTAGATGTTCATGTTCATTTTATTATGTCTATTTTAATTTTTAGCCATTGAAGCTGTACATATTTAATATGAAAAATCATGTATAAATTAAATGTAAATATATTTCATTGTTAAATATGTTAAATTTTGCTTTATTTGTTATTTTTCCTTTAAAAACCAATTGTTCTGTGTTTTCTGTTCACGAATGACTTACGTCCCTGGAAGTTAACGCTTTCTATTAAACGAAATATTTTTCGAAGTCATCTAGACCGGTTCCCGTTTTCGAAACGTTGTGCATTTTGCTTGAAGATCCAAATGATGTGTAATGATTTTTATTTTCTTGGGGTTCTTTTCAGTTCTTTCTAACACTCCTGTGACATCTTATACATGCTTTTCAACTCCATGAATCATTTTGAAAAGAATATTCTGATGTACAGTAAGTTGTAATTTGCTTTCAACTGTTCAGTAGATAGGTATTTTGAGGGATAAGTTGTATTTTTTTCCAGGGTGTAACAGTGCTGCAAGTGTAGTGGTTCTGCTACTCTAATCATCCAAGTGGTAAGCTTAGGATACATAACATACCTACTTAGCTGAAACTGGTTTTTTCAGTTGTTAAAATAATTTGCGAAACTAAGAACCAACTCCCATGTTTTTCTGTGCCTTTTATTCTAACGTGAACAAACTTGGGACACTAAGCTTTACGTAATAATGAAAATTGCAGGCTAATCACTACTTTAAAAACTTCACATCAATTTTGCTTCTGACCCCTCTTCTGTAAAATTCATCCATGCTATGGAAAATAAGCTAGTTGTTTCTTTACCTATATTATTGAACAATGTATCTAAAATCAGCTTAAGATTTTTGTTTTCGGTTATTTTATTGTTCCACAGAACTTGGACGAAATAACCAGGTTAAATAAGATAGGAAAAGAAGATAACGAAAATGTCTATTGAAAGAGCAAAGAAGTTAAAAGCTATACAATCAATAGCAGAAACAGAGAGGGTAGTAGCTTCTTCTCTAGCGACTGTTCTCTATTGTATCACGTCTGATGAACTTTTTAGTGCTCTTTGTTCCCTGGAGGGCGAGGACGTGTATCACAGAGCTGTCTGTAATTCCGTCTTTCGGTATTCCAACGCTAGATCGCAGCAAAAGCAGAAGTCCTACTCTGCTATTTCAAACATGTCTACTGAATCATCATCATCATCATCATCATCATCATCATCATCATCATCATCATCATCATCATCATCATCATCATCATCATCATCATCATCATCATCATCATCATCATCATCATCATCATCATCATCATCATCATCATCATCATCATCATCATCATCATCATCATCATCATCATCATCATCATCATCATCATCCCCATCCCCATCCTCGTCCTCGTCATTATTATTATTATTATTATTATTATTATTATTATTATTATTATTATTATTATTATTATTATTATTATTATTATTATTATTATTATTATTATTATTATTATTATTATTATTATTATTATTATTATTATTATTATTATTATTATTATTATTATTATTATTATTATTATTATTATTATTATTATTATTATTATTATTATTATTATTATTATTATTATTATTATTATTATTATTATTATTATTATTATTATTATTATTATTATTATTATTATTATTATTATTATTATTATTATTATTATTATTATTATTATTATTATTATTATTATTATTATTATTATTATTATTATTATTATTATTACTATTATTATTAGGCCTAATTAAAATGACCTTTTTAAGTAATAATTCATGTTCCGCTAATAAGGAGTGCAAGCAATTGGAAGTTATAGATGAAAATAGCAGCTGTGAAAAATAAAAATAATATAAAATAACTTATCTCATTTTTCATGATAAACGCCAAAGAAATAATGACACCAAGAGGTGTTAAATTTTAGACATTTTCACGTCAAAATTCCGATAGATACGAGGCCAAAAATATCGGATTCTTTCCTTTTATAGTAATAACCATGTTTACATGAAGTACAAATATACAGAAATATAAGAGTCATTCGTTTTCAAACCGTGATATTTTCCGAAATATTACACTGATAATGATTTTTAAATCAAAATAACTGGAAACTCAATAAGTTCGTGTACGTTGCACAATGCAAAACCGTTACAGGTACATATCAATTGGATATGTTGTAGTTAAGGTTGTTTCCACAACTGAATGATCATTCTGACAATTTTGTATTCCTCCTCATTGGAACCGTGGTGTTCGCGAGTACCTGACCACTAACGTCCGCATCGTTGGATTGGGCGTGTTGGTGCAGATGACCAGGCTCGTTTCCTTGGCTCCAGAGGTCACTCGACCTATCACCGTGTGACTTCTACATATGAGTGTACCTTAAGAACCGTGGCTGCGTACCCCATCTACCAAGAGCACCAGTACAATTGAAGGATCGCATCATCACTGCTGTAATGCCCATTGACGAGATTATGCTCCAAAATGATTGGAAAGAGCTGGATTACCGCCTGGAAGTAAGTCATGTCACCCAAAGAGTACATATAGAACATCTGTAAAGTGCGGGACTAAACTTGGCGTATTTCCAGTTATTTTTATGTATAAACAATTGTTATAAGTGGAAAATTGGAAAATAGGGCTGATTGAAAAGGAATGAATCATTTGCAAGTAACCCTGTACATCACCTTCTATCCAGCGATGACAAGAGATGCTCTCCAAATGGCAAATCGTGTACCCAACGTGCTATTCAGTGATGCCGTTAGTGCCAAAGAAAACTATGGGATACTTTTCCTTAAGCCGGGTGAGGTGGCGCCGCAGTAGTCGCGGGGTTGATTCTTATTCATGCCGTACTCTGATTTGGGTTTTTCGTAGCCTCCAGTTGTCACTTAGACGCATTACTTTCATACCACGATTTTCTTTCTCCTATGTCCCTTCGTTCCATTTCGTAGTCACCTTTCAGATCTACTTTTAGGTTAATGGCATATGCCGGTGGAGGATAAAGGTTCTTTATGGCTCTAGGAAGCCTTTCTGGCATTGGTATTGTCACGCGAGCATCGGAACAGCCTATAGAGTGGGCGACAGGAGACGGGTCGGCGTTCGCCCCGCCCCCTCGTTTGTCTTATAGCTTTAAGAAGGGATGGTTAGGAGAGGGATGTCGGGCCCCTGAGCCGTCTCTTTACCCTTCTCCTAGGTTCTGGAAACTCGGGACATTCAATCTAATCGAGAACCTTCTAGATCGGCAAGCGGACCCTATATAAGCAACACGTCGTGCAAGGGGGAGTCAGTCAGTCAGTCAGTTCTTGGTGTAAGAATGCAGTGCTAGTGTGCGACGAGAAGACTGTGTGAGAGCATCGGAAGATTGTACGTAATTACGAGTGCAAGTGAAATTGTAACGGACGAACTGGTGAATCGTAATTGTGTGCATTACGTAATTCTGTGTAATTGGCAAGAGTTTAACTGTAAGTCGGTGGAAATAAAGAACATTTTTGAGTGGTGTAATTGGACTTTTCATTTCACGAACCCACAAAGTCACAGTATGAATTACGCCTGTAATGGAGTTCCGCCTGTCTCTATGGCTTATCCACCTGCAACCCAGTGACCGCCAGCGGGTTCCTCATCCCTTCCTCCTGGGTGTTGTTACCCACCGTAGATCTCTGTAGGTCACAGTGTGACCTATTCGGCCTATGATGTTTTCATTAAATTAAGGTGCATGTGTTTCTGATCTAATTAGACTTCACTCTGTAAATAAATATACACTGGAAGGAACAAATACTTTTGCTGAAACTATGAAAATGCAAACAAGGAATAGGCAACTTCCAAGAATAATTATAGTGCAAGACAGCTAGACCGAAGTACCTGCCACACCATCCGCTCTATGAAGTCATTGTCATATAAATGAGGTAAACAGTGTCGCCTCCTAGGATGAATGAATAGTTTATAGGTTATATTTGCACTTTAGATACACCTATAATGATAGCTGGTCACGAATGGCTAGAAAAGTTCTACGGCAGGTGTATGCTGTGAACCGGAATATATATCGTATATGAATGAGCACTTTGTGCGATAAAATGAAGTGAAAAGTTCACATGCGTTTTCGGTAGATCATTCTCACTCTGTAGCTCAGAATCCCAATAACTGGGATATTGCGTGTCTTTTTCATAATAAATACATGATTTGCATTACATTTAGGACCGTAAACTATCACTTTCCATATTTCACTCATCCAGCTCCAGAGTATATTTTTCTAAGTGACGAATATTTAGGCGGTTATTGTTGCCATTTTTACGGCTGTAACAATTCACACTAATCCTTTCTTCATTAACGGTGTAACTCCTCTGTAATGCAATATAGATCATTAAATGGTAGTTAAACTTCAATTCTACAGGTTTACCAGGTATTACGCTAATTTGGAAACCTAAGGAGCTGAGACTGGCGCTCCGGCTTAATTTCACATTGGTGTTAGCTCTACTTAGTAAATGAGCTTATTCCTTCTTGTCTAGTATTTCAAGTAATATTAATTAATTACTTTATTCTACTAAATGTTTGCCAAAGAATAAAATCATATAATGTTAGCACTCGGTTATTTCTTTATATGTAGTTTAGTTTTACTGTGAAAATTCACATTGCAATTTCTTATTTCAATTAATTTACTACGGCTATGAATTACGTATATTGACCACTGTACTGTTAAATTCAGGAGATACACAGAAAAATGGGTTAACCCCCATTTTTTAAAAATGCAGAAAACAGTATTTTGTGAACGAGGCTGAAAGAAATTGTTAACATTATTTTACTACATTTCTGAGAAAATGAGTCCCAAGAATACAGTATATTTTATCAGTGTTATTCTTAATAGAACCAAAAAATGACCGATGCAATCATATTATGAAAAATAATATAAGGAAATTAAGGTGAAACGTTTGTCAGCATTTACTCAAGTTTTATTCTAAATATATTTTATACGCTTTTCAGATCAAACTAATAATCAAATACGTCTTATGGAATTTTTAAACATGATAAATTTTTGATTACTCCACATTTCAATAAGTATATCATTTTGGAAAGTAGGTACAAGTTTTTAGCTGTAGTCCGGCTGATCAAAGAAGGCTTCATCAGTAATATTCCGATAAGCGGTGGTCTCAAGAACCTTATAGTACTTGTGATAAATTTTTAGGATATAATTCATCAGATCCTGCAATTCCTTTAATTTCGCAGGATTTATATGACTTGGACCATTGTATTTTGGAGGAAATGTCACATAAGTAAGCGATGGTTTGCCAGACATATTCCTTCTAATGTCCAAAGTGCCATAAACCACAGTACTTCCGTAAGTGTATTTAAAATGTAGCTTAAATGGATGATCTTTAAATACCTTGATACATGTCATCTTGCTCAACAGTACCTTTTTCCCAGATTCTGACACTGTTCTTTTCTGCACTTTATCGAGAAGAGGCTTTGCAGAGATGAAGATGTTAGTTGTTGTCTTGACAACATGAAAAGGATTCTTCACCCGGTTCTTTTAATAACTAGCTCCATCCACTGATCTGGAACATAAATGTAAGCCGATTGCCTTCCCCCCCCCCCCCCTGTCTCTCTCTATAAGGCCCAAGTCACAGCCACAAGGCAAAAATATATGACCGGGCACTAGATGGCAGGCACAGAATATGAACAGGTTAGCCAATTTTTGACATTATACAAATAGCGTATCACGGAGCGCAAGAACTTCAACTCCGTTTAGTAATATAATCGCCGGAGGATATACCAACACAAGAAATGAATGCTCCTTTCCGCAGCAGCAGAGGTCAGCACTTATCGCAAACTATTTTATTTTGAGGTTTAGCCCGTTTTCCAGGGAATCCTTTAATTCCTCTGTTTTAATACTTTTTCTCTGCCACTTATATTTTAAGTTCCATATAAGTTTGCCTAATTTGTTCCTGTTTTTTTCCAAAACATTTAGGACGATTTCTCGGTCTGCAACATTTTTCACCCTTTGTTGCCTTTTCTCTCTCCTTTCTTTGGTTTCTGCAAACTGAAATCGCCGTAATGTACTAGAACACCAATATAGTTGCTTAGTCGCCAATAGCAAGTGCTACATTTTGACCTTGGCAGATATAGCAGACTATGGGAATTACTATTTTGTGAAAACTTAAAAACAAATTGTATCTTTACAAAATTACAATAATGAATCCGTTCATTGTATTTTGAATTGTGCATTGAGACCTAAATTAAGGGGTGCAATGAATAAAGAATCGTAATGGATTTCAAGGAAACATGGTATATTTGTTAAAACGCGTGCAGGTGCAGTTGGGTTGAATAGTTTCACAAAGTACTGGGAGAAAGCGGGTACTTAACAGGGATCCTAAGTGGATAACACTTGACTCCGTTTGAATATGCATTGTTGGAGCCCTTAATAATGGCATGACCGAGACTAATAATCACAATGGACAAAATAGTCACAAAGGGAATATTGGTGTGAATAAAGACAGGCTTCGAGAGGTGAAAGTCGAATGCAGCTACAGTGAGTAACACACAACTGGGCTGGCGGTCCATTAAGAAAGGCATAGCTGGTTCGGTCTTCACGGAAGGCAGACCAGAACCGAGTAGAAGAGGTATCTATCGGTTCCTACGTCAATAAAGAATTAAGTGTTATCGCGTAATATGCATTTTACTTACGGTTACTCTGAACAGTGATATATCGGTAACCCTTGGTCAGCAACTTCGCGAGTTATGTAAAGATAAAAAGAAGCGGTCATTAAACCAGTTTTAAACATGCAATGCAGTGTTATTATAATCATCCTTACTCCCACACATATCCACGCATAGCCTATGACGGAACTCTTGCTCTACCCTGAGGATAGTCCATGCTGCTTCAAGATTTACAACGTAAGAATAAGCTGCATCAAACTAGCGACCAATGCGTGCAACAAACTTTTCCAATGTTTAAATAATTGATGTGAAAAGAACTCGCATCAGCATAGACTTGGGCATATCGTTATACACGAAAGTAATTTTTCATTTTCAACAAATTTTGCAGGTGTATCCTGGAATTAACGATGACTTAGTCTGCTCTTCTATACAAAACCGACGCAAATGGCCTGGTAGTAAACCAGCTTAGGTTCGACTAGGATTGAATTAAGAGAATCAGGGTACTCAGGCTACCAACTATAACTATATTACGAGTAGATTAGCGGTTGCGCTAGAATTCAAATATGCAATTTTGAAGAAAAACATTGACTTCAAACGCAATGTGTTAAAGACGTAATTTAAAGTATAGAATCTCTTAAACCTTTTCGGGCTTTGAACGACATTGTGTGTATCTGTGAAACCGTCAGACACGAGAGAATATTAAAATCGAGAACAGGATCTGTAATGGGTAATGGATAACAAAACTGAAGAACATGGCTAGCAACTTTACAACTTATCATACATTATCGCCACCAACCTCGAGAGAATACAATGTGGCGTTTCACATTAGTTTGATTAGTAGTTGGGAGGGTTGCGTAATGAGTTGTAGGTCTGCTAAAGGAAGGGGGAAAAGAGAGATCGGAAGATACTTTGGAGTACGTGTGAGGGACTATTTGAAAAGAATCTTCCCTAATTGCAGTAGTATATATATTCGAGTAGCAAATAAATGAATACAAACAACAATTCAAAGAGAAATAAAACAGAAAAAGGGTGGAAACTGTTTATGCTGTAGCACAAAGGGGAAGTTCCAGGAAATGAGGTAACAAAGGAATGGTTCATGTGTAATGTTCCTTTCAAATCAGCGCTTCCGACGGCAGTTTCAGCATGACACAGTTGGGTTTCTCTTCTTTATAGTTTCTATTTCAGCCAACCTATTTAATAAATAGGGATAATTAAAACCACTTTAGCTAATTGTTTAGTATTCCAATAAAGGTATCGGTTGGAAGTAATTCAGTACAATAATAAGAAATGAAATTTCTCACAGTGGTCGAACTTTTAATATACAGTTGCACATCTGTAGGTCCACGTTACTGAGCACTGCGCATGATCAGATGTCGCAAATCTCCTAAAGATGATATTTAAATTCGATATGGAAATCTCCACTATGACAAGTCCGTAGGATCTTAAAATTTTAAAGAAATTGCAGCGCAACGTGGCGGAGGGTACTAAATATATTTTTATTACTTATTATGCTTAAGTATAACACTTAAGCGCAGCTTGAAGCTTAAACTTCCAAATTCAATTGAAATTTGGTTATGGAGATTTAGTAGAAACTTGATGACTGGTGGTTCTCACTGGAGATGTGGTTAGCGCAACTGATTGTGACATCGAGGGGTGGTTCACTTCCAGACAGATGTCACTTTTATTCAGCCTAATATGTCCAGTATATTCGTAGTCGTCAGAACTTTTCTGATGATTGTAAAATATCTATATTTAACAGATATCTTTCTTGAACTATTCAGGGTTTGTACCTGAAGATATAAAGTGTGCCTGGTAAACGTCTATGGTTAAAACTCAGATCATAACTGCTTAAAAATACTAATTAAAATCAGAAAATCTCATAGGTTGGTGAAAAACAATGCTGTGGCCTCACGTGTGGCCTCGTACAATAAATGAAAACAGTAAAATGTTAAGAAAATAGTCGATTTGAATTCCGAAGCAAACTTGTACGTTTTAAAGACTAGAATATTGTAAGTTCAACTTATTTATCTACTCCTTGAAACTCTTTGTTTGCTTATTTGATCTCTTTATACCCAATCTTAAATAGCAATCGCCACATCTGCACCACTTGCCTGTGCGACTTTAATTATCGGCAATGATGTTATTGTCATTGGGTGTTTTTGAGTTTTCAAAGACAGATAAAGCAAAGCACATATTTGCATACAGTTTAATTTCCATCTGGTGTAGGACTTGAATCTTTCACGGCGAGCGCTATTAATGAAGGCTTCGCGGGTGATCAGTCGTGTCAGGTTTATGAATGTCGAGCTTTCGGCCATTGTAGACTCCTTCTTCTTCAGGAAGAAGGCCAGGGAGTCTACAATAGCCGAAAGCGCGACATTCATAAACCTGACACGACTGATCACCCGCAAAGCCTTCCATTCTGGTGATAAATGGAAATAAATCTACCTAGATAAACATAAAAGACTTACAACAGTGAACCGAATCCAGAACACTTCGCACAGCAGTCAAATGCTCACCGGATCTACGAGGCTGTAGTTTTTATGAAAGATTGAGCGAGTCCCAGTGAGCTGAAACATCAAAACAATATTGTTCAAGCGCTAGGCAGAGGGGGAATCACTCGCTGATGTAAGTTATGAACTGGGATTCTCACATTCAAACGCTTTAACCATAAAAGAGGACAGGATAATTAAGGAATATCAACTTTTGCAGAGTACTCTGTAGGCAGCTCCATGAATCTATCTATCAGTTTATTCACTCTGTGTTCATATCAAGTATCAGAAACTGATGTACTTGTGAACTACATACCACTATATATGTTGCATATTTCAAAATTTTCGAACAATATAATCTAAAAAACAACAAAATTGCTGTAACACAAACAAAAACACTGTTGTTTTCTGGATCCAAATTTGCGTAGCATTTCGTAAATTTCACAGCTCTACAAAATCAATTAGATGCATTCAGTTGTTTGAAAGTTTCTCTACATAAAATTGCTCCTTTTTAAATTATTTTCTGGCAATGTTCGATGTTTTACCTTGTTAAAAACCTGTTTACATTTAATAGCCAGGCAGAAACGCATTTCTTATACGATGTCAATAATGAACTCAGACAGATATAGAATTTTCAATAGTAAAACACATAGAGTGGCGTATTATAGCTATTGTACATAATTATAATGCAACATTGATTTAGCACAAATTCGTTTAAGTTATGATTCCTAAATATTTGCTGAAAGATAAGGTCTATGTACTCTTCTAAACATTACGCGCGCGCGGGCGTGTTTGTGTTGTGTTTAACGGCCGCTTTTACTACATACGGCACCGCAGGCGGGAACACTGATGATAAATGAGATGAAGATGGAGCACCGGTGGAATGAGATGGTGGGGGAAACCGGAGGTCCCGGAGAAAAACCACCCCAAACCGTGTTGTCCACCACAAATCTCACTTTGCGGTCGCCTAGGATCGAACCTGGGCTGCCTTGGTGAGAGCCAGGCGGTCTAACCACTGAGCCACGGCGCGGCCTTTGTAAACATTACTATAGTCTAAATAACTGATCTCATATTCATGAGAATAATGGTGAAGCTATGTTTTAATTTCATTTCACTCACAAGTATTACACATATTTTAAATGGATTTTTAAATAAATTATTTGTAGATAATAGAATTGGAACGAATTTTATATATGAGAAATACGAAAAACTCTACAGTTTTCATTTTTTCTATATAGTTAGAAGAACATATAGACCACACAGCATAGCAATATGCTGTTTCAAGCGTTGTTAAAATATTCATTCGTAATCAATCAGCATTTGATGTAGTCCAAAATTCTCCTTGGATTCTAAAATTTATCATAGTGCACCCAGAATTTTTTATTTTAGTTTCGTGTACAAACATAAGGAAATTGACGTAAAGACATTTTATTATGTACAATTGGTTTGGGAGAAAAATAACTCACTGAAAATAAGGTGGCTTAAAGTAACTTATTGAATGAGAACAGAAAGCCATGAATTAATACCTAACTGCAGATCCGATATAAGCAATGGTAAGATGAAAATGATTCTAGCAATTAACTCGTAATTTATGACAGTAACTGTAACCAGCTACAACACTTACCCACGTACTGTACACTAGAGAAATCATGTTTTTCTTTTTTCAGATATAAATTACTAATTTATTAAAATACTGCTTGACAAAATTGGTTTATAGAATAGCAATAGCCAAATTAGTTGCTCATCTCCGTTGTGCAGTTGTAGAGCTACTGTTTAACAAGCAGGAGGCCCTGGTTCGATTCATTGTACTAGCGATGGGAGATTTTGTTTGGTGTGCACTCAGCCTAGTCAGTTCTCACGACTGAGAAATAGCAGCCCTAGTACACCATCTATAACGGCCTTAAGGGACGGGGTGGCCGATAAGTCCCACCCTCCAGTACTGCATCCACTCATGACAACTGTGGTGGACAAAGTTGGAGGACGCAGCGTCCGGGCTGTCACCTTTGTTTAACTGCAATGTTACGTAATTTAAAAAGTTAGTTAAGCACATGATAGATTTTAAATTTAATTTTCGCTGAGTCTCTGGTGAATAACTTGAACAAGTATGAAAGGGTAGCGCCAGACTGAAAAATTCAATGCAATAGCCGGGATTTGAACCACGGATCTTCTGGTTTCCATCCAGCCGCTCTAACCATTTGAGCTACTATGGCCAACGTGCCAACATGACATTAAATTCTCCAACTGACTCGGAGAATTTGAGAATATGAAGAATTTTTCCTCCAATTTGAGAGTTGGAGAATTTAATGTCATGTTGGCACGTTGGCCATAGTAGCTTAAATGGTTACAGCGGCTGGACGGAAACCAGAGGATCCGTGGTTCAAATCCCGGCTACGGCATTGAATTTTTCAGTCTGGCTCTATCCTTTCATAGTGCGTCCTACGCACGGCTAGTGTGAAAAAACAATTAATTTCCATTAATTGTACCTAATAGTTGTCCGAACTATAAAGCCCGGGCCTTAAAGTACTTACAGCATTGTAAGTCGCCATTAAGGTAGTTGTCTCATGTGTTTATGAGAATTCCTAGTGGTTTACCGGGAGTCAGTTGGAGAATTTAATGTCATGTTGGCACGTTGGCCATAGTAGCTCAAATGGTTACAGGAGCTGGACGGAAACCAGAAGATCCATGTTTCAAATTCCGTCTATAGCATTGAATTTTTCAGTCTGGCTCTATCCTTTCATAGTGCGTCCTACACACGACTAGTGTGAAAGGACAATTAATTTCCAACTTGAACAAGGTGGATTACAAAGTACAGCGTGTATTTTAATACAATGGTGGGCGCTAAATTAAAGTTGAGTAAAAGCTGCTAGAAATAAATTCAGATCTGGACCCTTGGGCAGGGGTAAAAGCTTTAGAGATCTTTAAAGGGAAACTTGTATTAGTTTGGACATAACAGCTAAATTTTGAATTTCTGTAAAATTGGAGAAAAGTCAGCGATTAGTGCTTTTAAATAAACTATTAGAGAATAATTACTTAAAAAAGGTTAAAATATTTTCTCAAAATTGTCTTAATCGAACTGTATATTAAAGTGAATTAAGTTGATGCCCGCTTCTTCTGGCTCTTTCTTACCAGGATATAGCATCGTGAATAAACATAACTCAAAACACATAGTTGAAGAGAGTCTGAAAGTAGTCGACCTACGCGGCGAGAATTGATGAGCAGTGTTCCAAGGCAGTTCTTTGGCTTCAACAGATAGGAAACAACAGATAGCCAAGTGGGCTATCGAAAACTTAGGCTATTACGTTACGTGTGAATTTACCACTTTCCTTTTTTTCAAAAGGTATTGGAGCCTGTTATTTACTTTCGAAGTTTTTTTTTTTTTTTTTAATTTACTTATAATTTTTTTGTTATTGCTATCCGTACACACACTTGCGAACACACAACACCCAGGTCCTGAGACTAGAATAAAACTTGTGAAGGAAGAGAGCTTAGCAATCTCGTCAAGCACCAGGAGGTAATATTTCCATAGCTCATACTCCGCTGTCCTGCCACACCATACCAACCGCCGTCGCCTTTCCTCGACTCTGGAACACATAAAGCAATATAGATGAAAGGAGATAATGCTTTCGATTTGGGCATACTATTGGTATATTAGAGCATATGTAGATTAGTCCAACCCTATTGTAAATAACATAGCATGTGCTTTTTGTTCTGTTCACCAGTCATAAATGTTCTATTTAATAGTTGTTACTTAAGAGTTTGTGCATACTATATAGGGTAACGTAGCGTTGCTTATAATAGGTAGCTTCGTTATTAATTTGCTTTGAGTTTATTTAAATGTTTCTGCCTCACTAACACAATTCAACTCAATTCACGTTGTTTTTCTTAGATCACATTAATGTTTGCGGTTATTCTACAACTGCAACCTGCAACTCGCTGTGCTGGCGTAAAAATCTTCTTTCGTTTGTACCTGGAATAATGAGTTTACTTTTTGTTTTCTTCAATCCTGAAGATGAGGACATGGCAAGGATATGAAGTTTTAGCATCCATGTGTCTTTGCTGCTTAGGGAAAGGAACAATACAACAATATTTTATTTCCTCTCAGTAAGCTATAGCAGCCTTGAATATCGGTGTTTCACTATATAAAATTATTAACGCAATCATTAATTTAACATTTTATAAAAAGTAATAGTTATATAGATAAATAGGTGTAACAACGTTTGAAATGAATGAATAATGTAAAGGACAATACAATTTATTCTTTAATTATCAAATGCGGGTCATTAGTGAGCATCGTGATATGATTGTTAAGTTAGAATGAAATTATTAGGGATGAGCTGTCACAGTGTGAAAATTGTGTTCAAATAGTAATTAGGAGCAATTTTATGGAGGTACGTACGTTTGTGGGGAGTTATTAATAAGCGGGATTGAAGTTTATTAGCAAACGTGCATTTGCACCCAGTTCTACAGGCTTCCTGAATTGTTCACAGCAACCGATTATCGGCCGCTGCAGTACTTATGGACCGCGCTTGGGTTAAATAGATTTAGCGGTTACCATTAAGGAACTTAAAGCTTAGCATTTTTGATATTCAAAATAAAATAGTCTCGCATTATTATTACGGAAACAATTGTTTTTAAAATCTAATGCCTGGGTACATACAAAGTAGACAGAATGGAAAAAGTACATCAAAGTAGTCACTGAATTGTTACAATTTCGAGATATTTCCTCCCCCACACAGGCATACCAGTAGAAAATCATCTCAGAGATCATCACTGTAACAGTTGGCAGCATATACTTTGAAGGCCGGGATCCCAGATGGTGTAAAAGTAGACACGCACATCGTTTCGGCATCAAAATACGTGACTGCCACTATGGGCACACATGCCATATTACGGCAACTGTACACGATATTCAACACAGCAACAACCACTTTATAGTGACAGGATTGCACAAAATAATAGGACACAAGTATTTTCCACGAATCTGTGTTGAAATGTGTTAAATTAGCTGAAGGTAAATGCTCTGTTTCTTATTTGGGATAGAGTATTGGCGCTATTCTTAAACAGCAGTAAAAGAAGCACATGAGTAAAACTTTGCCTTGCTTTCTATGAGGAGTTTCTACAGCCTTCTTTCCAAGTGACAACCATCATAAATATTTCTATATCGCGCGATCACGAACTGGGGTAATTGCAAGTGGCCCTATTGAAACCCCAACCGCTACACATTTGGTTTGAACGTGCATGTTTCTTGCTACGGGGGTCTTTTGATTGCAGCGTAACAATATGTTCGTGGAAGCATGACCGGAAGACCTAAGGGAGCAACGAGTAGAGTTTGTAGGCGTGTCTCTGTTGGGGTAAGCTCCGAGGTCTTTCCCCCACCTACACACGTAAATGTTATGACTGAGATTTCAAATACCACTGCATGGCAATTCCTCGATATTCTAACGCACGCAGGAAGGTAAGGTTGGAGCCAAACTTAGTCATTTATTTCAGAGGAAAGAGAACAGCTATTCGCCCCTACTTACACACACATCATAAGAGCAGACGCCGTGGCCTTTACAGTTCCAGGGAATTAACGTGCCTTTGAGCGAAATTTAAACAGGGATTCTACCCTCCTTAGGGAGCTTCATACGAAATGAAGTCATTTTTGGTTTGCTATCTATAGGAGCAGGCAAATATACACTTTGAGTCTGATACCTTTGTCCCATTACCAGCTTCCTAAGTGAGGACGCTGTTGACAACCTGATTTAGTTTTTGAATCTTAGTAAATGTTCAATACAATTAAATAAAGTGAAAAAGGAAATTCACCAAAGTTATTAGCAACTAACTTAAATAATGGCTTCCAGTAACTTCAAATTACAGACTATAACTGCAGCTCCTAGTGTTCAGTAACTACTCCGTAAATTCAACAATTTTAAATTTAACTGATCCTTTTTAAACTTTAAAAATTAATAATTAATATTTTGACTATTTCATAGCTATTACAAATGATGCAAGCATACAACGTCTTTAATTCGTAAAATCAAACTCGTACATTTATTTTTCTCCTTGTCCTTACTAAATACCTCTTTAAAACCATATTTCAAATTAAAATATCCACAACGAGATTCTTACATAAATACATTATTATATAATTGTTATTACTCAAGCAATATTGTAAAATAAAAAAAATGAGTTTATAAATGTACTTTACAGAAATTTAAAACTTAAATTATTTTATTCACAGTATCATCCATCATATTATCAGGGAAAAAATAAATAAATTAATAAGTAAAGAAATAAATATAAAAATAAATGAATAAATAAGTGAATGAATGAACGAATGAGCGAGCAAGCAGGCAGGCAGGCAGGCAGGCAGGCACGCAGGCAGGCACGCAGGCAGGCAGGCAGGCAGGCAGGCAGGCAGGCCGCAGGCACGAAGGCACGCAGGCACGCAGGCAAGCAGGCAAGCAGGCAAGCAGGCAAGCGGGCAAGCGGGCAAGCGGGCAAGCGGGCAAGCAGGCAAGCAGGCAAGCAGGCAAGCAGGCAAGCAGGCAATCAGGCAAGCAGGCAAGCAGGCAAGCAGGCAAACAGGCAAGCAGGCAAGCAGGCACGCACGCACGCACGCACGCACGCAAGCAAGCAAGCAAGCAAGCAGGCAAGCAGGCAGGCAAGCAGGCAGGCAAGCAGGCAGGCAAGCAGGCAGGCAAGCAGGCAGGCAAGCAAGCAAGCAAGCAAGCAAGCAAGCAAGCAAGCAGGCAAG
>CM060948.1:98841418-98843918 GCA_030765055.1 Mantis religiosa | reverse complement strand
GCAAGTACCCAAGCACGCAAGCGAGCAGGCGAGCAAGCACGCAAGCACGCAAGCACGCAAGCACGCAAGGGACCAAGCGAGCAGGCAGGCAGGTAAGCAGGAAGGAAAGCACGCAGTCAGGCAGGCAGGTAGCAGGCCGACAGGCAGGCAAGCAGGCAGGAACGCGAGCAGGCAAACAGGCAAGCAGGCAAGCAAGGAAGCAGGCAAGCAGGCAAGCAAGCAAGCAAGCAAGCAAGTAAGCAGGCAAGCAGGCAAGCAAGCAAGCAAGCAAACAGGCAACCAGGCAAGCAGGCAAGCAGGAGGGCAGGCAAGCAGGCAAGCATGCAAGCAGGCAAGCAGGCAAGCAAGCAAGCAGGCAGGCAAGCAAGCAGGCAGGCAGGCAAGCAGGAAAGCAGGAAGGCAGAAAGGCAATCAGGCAGCCGGGCAAGCGGGCAAGCGGGCAAGCAGGCAAGCAAGCAAGCAGGCAAGCAGGCAAGCAAGCAAGCACGCAAGCAAGCAAGCAAGCAGGCAAGAAGCAAGGAAGCAATCAAGCAAGCAAGCAAGCAGGCAAGCAGGCAGGTTGGAAGGAAGGCAAGCAGGCAGGCAAGTAAGCAGGCAGGCAAGCAGACAAGCAGGCAGGCAGGCAATAAGGCAAGCAGGCAAGCAAACAAGGAAGCAGGCAAGCAGGCAAGCAAGCAAGCAGGCAAGAAGGCAAGCAGGCAAGCAGGCAAGCAGGCAGTTAGACAAGCAGGCAATCAGGCAAGCGCGCAAGCAGGCAAGCAGGCAAGCAGGCAAGCAGGCAAGCAGGCAAGCAGGCAAGCACGTTAGCTGGCAAGCAATCCAGCAGCCAAGCAGGCGAGCAGGGAAGCAGACAAGCAGGCAAGCAGGAAATTAGGCAAGCAGTCAGGCAGGCAGGCAAGCAGGCAAGCAAGCAAGCACGCAAGCAAGCAAGCAAGCAGGCAAGAAGCAAGCAAGATATCAAGCAAGCAAGCAGGCAAGCAGGCAGGCAGGCAGGAAGGCAAGCAGGCAGGCAAGCAAGCAGGCAGGCAAGCAGACAAGCAGGCAGGCAGGCAAGCAGGCAAGCAGGCAAGCAAGCAAGACAGCAAGCAGGCAAGCAGGCAAGCAAGAGAGCAAGCAAGCAAGGGAGCAGGCAAGCAGGCAAGCAAGCAAGCAGGTAAGCAGGCAGGCAGGCAGGCAGGCAAGCAAACAAGCAAGCAAGTAAGCAGGGAAGCAGGCAAGCAAGCAAGCAAGCAAACAGGCAACCAGGCAAGCAGGCAAGCAGGAGGGCAGGCAAGCAGGCAAGCATGCAAGCAGGCAAGCAGGCAAGCAAGCAAGCAGGCAGGCAAGCAAGCAGGCAGGCAGGCAAGCAGGAAAGCAGGAAGGCAGAAAGGCAAGCAGGCAGCCGGGCAAGCGGGCAAGCAGGCAAGCAAGCAAGCAGGCAAGCAGGCAAGCAAGCAAGCACGCAAGTAAGCAAGCAAGCAGGCAAGAAGCAAGGAAGCAATCAAGCAAGCAAGCAGGCAAGCAGGCAGGTTGGAAGGAAGGCAAGCAGGCAGGCAAGCAGACAAGCAGGCAGGCAGGCAGGCAGGCAAGCAGGCAAGCAAACAAGGAAGCAGGCAAGCAGGCAAGCAAGCAAGCAGGCAAGAAGGCAAGCAGGCAAACAGGCAAGCAGGCAGTTAGACAAGCAGGCAATCAGGCAAGCACGCAAGCAGGCAAGCAGGCAAGCAGGCAAGCAGGCAAGCAGGCAAGCACGTTAGCTGGCAAGCAATCCAGCAGCCAAGCAGGCGAGCAGGGAAGCAGACAAGCAGGCAAGCAGGAAATTAGGCAAGCAGTCAGGCAGGCAGGCAAGCAGGCAAGCAAGCAAGCACGCAAGCAAGCAAGCAAGCAGGCAAGAAGCAAGCAAGATATCAAGCAAGCAAGCAGGCAAGCAGGCAGGCAGGCAGGAAGGCAAGCAGGCAAGCAAGCAAGCAGGCAGGCAAGCAGACAAGCAGGCAGGCAGGCAAGCAGGCAAGCAGGCAAGCAAGCAAGACAGCAAGCAGGCAAGCAGGCAAGCAAGAGAGCAAGCAAGCAAGGGAGCAGGCAAACAGGCAAGCAAGCAAGCAGGTAAGCAGGCAGGCAGGCAGGCAAGCAAACAAGGAAGCAGGCAAGCAGGCAGGCAGGCGAGCCAACGAGCCGGCGAGCAAGCACGCAAGCACATAAGCGAGCGGGCGAGCAAGCACGCAAGCACGCAAGCGAGCACGCGAGCAAGCAAGCAAGCACGCAAGCACGCAAGCGAGCAAGCACGCTCGCACGCACTCACGCACGCAAGCAATCAAGCAAGCAAGCAAGCAATCAGGCAGGCAGGCAAGCAGGAAACCAGGCAGGCAGGCAGGCAGGAAGGCGGGCAGGCAGGCAGGCGGGTAGGCAGGCAGGCGGGCAGGCAGGCGGGCAGGCGAGCTGGCAGGCAGGCAGGCAGGCAAGCAGGCAAGCAAGCAAGCAGGCAGGAGAGCTAGCAGGCAGGCAGGCAACCAGGAAAGCAGGCAGG
>CM060948.1:98793918-98836418 GCA_030765055.1 Mantis religiosa | reverse complement strand
AGGCAGGCAAGCAGGAAAGCAGGCAGGCAGGCAGGCAGGAAGGCGGGCAGGCAGGCAGGCGGGTAGGCAGGCAGGCGGGCAGGCAGGCGGGCAGGCGAGCTGGCAGGCAGGCAGGCAGGCAAGCAGGCAAGCAAGCAAGCAGGCAGGAGAGCTAGCAGGCAGGCAGGCAACCAGGAAAGCAGGCAGGCAGACAGGCAAGCAGGCAGGCAGGCAAGCGGGCAAACAGGCAAGCAGGCAATTAGGCAAGCAAGCAGGCAAGCAAGCAAGCAAGCAAGCAGGCAAGAAGCAAGCAAGCTAGCAAGCAGGCAAGCAGGCAGGCAGGCAGGCAAGCAGGCAAGCAAGCAACCAGGCAGGCAAGCAAGCAGGCAGGCAGGCAAGCAGACAAGCAAGCAAGCAGGCAGGCAGGAAAGCAGGCAGGCAGGCAGGCAAGCAGGCAGACAGGAAGGCAGGCTGGCAGGCAGGCAAGCAGGCAAGCAGGTAAGCAGGCAAGCAAGCAAGCAAGCAAGCAAGCAGGCAAGCAGGCAAGCAAGCAAGCAAGCAGGCAGGCAGGAAAGCAGGCATGCAGGTAGGCAAGCAGGCAAGCAGGCAAGCAAACAGCCAAGCAGGCAAGAAAGCAAGCAAGCAGGCAAGCAAGCAGGAAAGCAGGCAAGCAAGAGAGCAAGCAAGCAAGCAAGCAAGGAAGCAGGCAAGCAGGCAAGCAAGCAAGCAAGCAAGCAAGCAGGCACGCAAGCACGCGCGCACGCACGCACGCAAGCACGCAAGCAAGAAAGCAAGCAGGCAAGCAGGTAAGCAGGCAAGCAGGCAAGCACGCAAGCAGGCAAGCAAGCAAGCAGGCAAGCAGGCAAGCAAGAGAGCAAGCAAGCAAGCAAGCAAGGAAGCAGGCAAGCAGGCAAGCAGGCAAGCAAGCAAGCAAGAAAGCAGGCAAGCAGGCACGCAAGAACGCGCGCACGCACGCAAGCACGCAAGCAAGCAAGCAAGCAGGCAAGAAGCAAGGAAGCAATCAAGCAAGCAAGCAGGCAGGCAGGCAGGAAGGCAAGCAGGCAGGCAAGCAAGCAGGCACGCAATCAGACAAGCAGGCGGGCAGGCAGGAAGGCAAGCAGGAAAGCAGGCAGGCAGGCAAGCAGGCAGGAAGGGAAGCAGGCAGGCAAGCAAGCAGGCAAGCAGGCAAGCAAGCAAGCAAGTAAGCAAGCAAGCAAGAAGGCAAGAAGCAAGCAAGCAAGCAAGCATGCAAGCAGCCAAGCAGGGAGGCAGCCAGGCAGGCAAGCAGGCAAGCGAGCAAGCAGGCAGGCAAGCAAGCAGGCAGGAAAGCAAGCAAGCAAGCAAGCAAGCAAGCAGGCAGGCAGCAAAGTAGCATGGCAGGCAGGTAGGCAGGCAGGCGAGCAGGCAAGCAGGAAAGCAAGCAAGCAGGCAAGCAAGCAAGTAAGCAAGCAGGCAAGCAGGCAAGCAAGAGAGCAAGCAAGCAAGCAAGCAAGGAAGCAGGCAAGCAGGCAAGCAAGCAAGCAAAAGAGCAGGCAAGCAGGCAGGCATGCAGGCAGGCAGGCAACCACGCAAGCAGGCAAGCAACCAAGCAAGCAAGGAAGCAGGCAAGCAGGCAAGTAAGCAAGCAAGCAAGCAAGCAAGCAAGGAAGAAAGCAAGCGAGCAAGCGAGCAAACGAGCAAGCGAGCAAGCGAGCAAGCGAGTGAGCAGGTGAGCAGGCGAGCGAGCAGGCGAGCAGGCGGGCAGACAGGCAGGCGGGCAGGCAGGCAGGCGGGAAGGCAGGCAGGCAGGAAGTTGGGCAGGCATGCAGGCAGGCAGGCGGGCAAGCAGGCGTGCAGGCGGACAGACGGTCGGGCATGCAGACGGGCAGGCGGGCGGGCAGGCGGGCGGGCAGGCGGGTAGGCGGGGGGGGCGGGCAGGCGGGCAGGCGGGCAGGCGGGCAGGCGGGCAGGCAGGCGGGCAGGCGTGCAGGCTGGCAGGCGGGCAGGCAGGTAGCCGGGCAGGCAGGTAGGCGGGCAGGCAGTCAAGCAGGAAGGCGGGCAGGTAGGCAGGCGGGCAGGCAGGCAGGCAGGCGAGCCAGCGAGCCGTTGAGCAAGCACGCAAACACGCAAGCAAGCAGGCGAGCAAGTACCCAAGCACGCAAGCGAGCAGGCGAGCAAGCACGCAAGCACGCAAGCACGCAAGCACGCAAGGGACCAAGCGAGCAGGCAGGCAGGTAAGCAGGAAGGAAAGCACGCAGTCAGGCAGGCAGGTAGCAGGCCGACAGGCAGGCAAGCAGGCAGGAACGCGAGCAGGCAAACAGGCATGCAGGCAAGCAAGGAAGCAGGCAAGCAGGCAAGCAAGCAAGCAAGCAAGCAAGTAAGCAGGCAAGCAGGCAAGCAAGCAAGCAAGCAAACAGGCAAACAGGCAAGCAGGCAAGCAGGAGGGCAGGCAAGCAGGCAAGCATGCAAGCAGGCAAGCAGGCAAGCAAGCAAGCAAGCAGGCAGGCAAGCAAGCAGGCAGGCAGGCAAGCAGGAAAGCAGGAAGGCAGAAAGGCAAGCAGGCAGCCGGGCAAGCGGGCAAGCGGGCAAGCAGGCAAGCAAGCAAGCAGGCAAGCAGGCAAGCAAGCAAGCACGCAAGCAAGCAAGCAAGCAGGCAAGAAGCAAGGAAGCAATCAAGCAAGCAAGCAAGCAGGCAAGCAGGCAGGTTGGAAGGAAGGCAAGCAGGCAGGCAAGTAAGCAGGCAGGCAAGCAGACAAGCAGGCAGGCAGGCAGGCAGGCAAGCAGGCAAACAAACAAGGAAGCAGGCAAGCAGGCAAGCAAGCAAGCAGGCAAGAAGGCAAGCAGGCAAGCAGGCAAGCAGGCAGTTAGACAAGCAGGCAATCAGGCAAGCGCGCAAGCAGGCAAGCAGGCAAGCAGGCAAGCAGGCAAGCAGGCAAGCAGGCAAGCACGTTAGCTGGCAAGCAATCCAGCAGCCAAGCAGGCGAGCAGGGAAGCAGACAAGCAGGCAAGCAGGAAATTAGGCAAGCAGTCAGGCAGGCAGGCAAGCAGGCAAGCAAGCAAGCACGCAAGCAAGCAAGCAAGCAGGCAAGAAGCAAGCAAGATATCAAGCAAGCAAGCAGGCAAGCAGGCAGGCAGGCAGGAAGGCAAGCAGGCAGGCAAGCAAGCAGGCAGGCAAGCAGACAAGCAGGCAGGCAGGCAAGCAGGCAAGCAGGCAAGCAAGCAAGACAGCAAGCAGGCAAGCAGGCAAGCAAGAGAGCAAGCAAGCAAGGGAGCAGGCAAGCAGGCAAGCAAGCAAGCAGGTAAGCAGGCAGGCAGGCAAGCAAACAAGCAAGCAAGTAAGCAGGGAAGCAGGCAAGCAAGCAAGCAAACAGGCAACCAGGCAAGCAGGCAAGCAGGAGGGCAGGCAAGCAGGCAAGCATGCAAGCAGGCAAGCAGGCAAGCAAGCAAGCAGGCAGGCAAGCAAGCAGGCAGGCAGGCAAGCAGGAAAGCAGGAAGGCAGAAAGGCAAGCAGGCAGCCGGGCAAGCGGGCAAGCGGGCAAGCAGGCAAGCAAGCAAGCAGGCAAGCAGGCAAGCAAGCAAGCACGCAAGCAAGCAAGCAAGCAGGCAAGAAGCAAGGAAGCAATCAAGCAAGCAAGCAAGCAGGCAAGCAGGCAGGTTGGAAGGAAGGCAAGCAGGCAGGCAAGTAAGCAGGCAGGCAAGCAGACAAGCAGGCAGGCAGGCAGGCAGGCAAGCAGGCAAGCAAACAAGGAAGCAGGCAAGCAAGCAAGCAGGCAAGAAGGCAAGCAGGCAAGCAGGCAAGCAGGCAGTTAGACAAGCAGGCAATCAGGCAAGCACGCAAGCAGGCAAGCAGGCAAGCAGGCAAGCACGTTAGCTGGCAAGCAATCCAGCAGCCAAGCAGGCGAGCAGGGAAGCAGACAAGCAGGCAAGCAGGAAATTAGGCAAGCAGTCAGGCAGGCAGGCAAGCAGGCAAGCAAGCAAGCACGCACGCAAGCAAGCAAGCAGGCAAGAAGCAAGCAAGATATCAAGCAAGCAGGCAGGCAGGCAGGAAGGCAAGCAGGCAGGCAAGCAAGCAGGCAGGCAAGCAGACAAGCAGGCAGGCAGGCAAGCAGGCAAGCAGGCAAGCAAGCAAGACAGCAAGCAGGCAAGCAGGCAAGCAAGAGAGCAAGCAAGCAAGGGAGCAGGCAAGCAGGCAAGCAAGCAAGCAGGTAAGCAGGCAGGCAGGCAGGCAAGCAAACAAGGAAGCAGGCAAGCAGGCAAGCAGGCAAGCAGGCAGTTAGACAAGCAGGCAATCAGGCAAGCACGCAAGCAGGCAAGCAGGCAAGCAGGCAAGCAGGCAAGCAGGAAAGCACGTTAGCTGGCAAGCAATCCAGCAGCCAAGCAGGCGAGCAGGGAAGCAGACAAGCAGGCAAGCAGGAAATTAGGCAAGCAGTCAGGCAGGCAGGCAAGCAGGCAAGCAAGCAAGCACGCAAGCAAGCAAGCAAGCAGGCAAGAAGCAAGCAAGATATCAAGCAGGCAAGCAGGCAAGCAGGCAGGCAGGCAGGAAGGCAAGCAGGCAGGCAAGCAAGCAGGCAGGCAAGCAGACAAGCAGGCAGGCAGGCAAGCAGGCAAGCAGGCAAGCAAGCAAGACAGCAAGCAGGCAAGCAGGCAAGCAAGAGAGCAAGCAAGCAAGGGAGCAGGCAGGCAGGCAGGCAAGCAAACAAGGAAGCAGGCAAGCAGGCAAGCAAGGAAGCAGGCAGGCAGGCAGGCACGCTAGCTGGCAAGCAGGCAAGCAGGCAGTTAGACAAGCAGGCAATCCGGCAATCAGGCGAGCAGGCGGGCAGGCGGGCAGGCAAGCGGGCAGGCGGGCAGGCGGTCGGGCTGGCAAGCGGGCAGGCGAGCGGGCAGGCGGGCAGGGAGGCAGGCGGTCGGGCGGGGAGACGGGCAGGCAGTCAGGCGGGCCGGCAGGCTGGCAGGCAAGCAAGCAGGCTGGCAGGCAGGCAGCAAAGCAGGCAGGCAGTTGGGCAGGCGGGCAGACGGGCGGGCAGGAAGGCAGGCTAGCAGGCAGGCAGGCAAGCAGGCAAGCAGGCAAGCAAGCAAGCAAGCAAGCAGGCAAGCAATCAAGCAGGCAAGCAGGCAGGCAGGCAGGCAAACAATCAAGCAAGCAGGCAAGCAGGCAGGCAGGCAGGAAAGCAGGCAGGCAAGCAGGCAGGCAAGCAGGCAGGTACGCAGGCAAGCAAGCAGACAGTCAAGCAGGCAGGCAGGCAAGCAGGCACGCAGGCAGGCAGGCAAGCAGGCCAGGAGGCAAGCAGGCACGCAGGCAGGCAGGCAAGCAGGCAAGCAAGCAAGCAGGCGAGCAGGCAAGCAAGCAAGCAACTAAGGAAGCAGGCAAGCAGGCAAGCAGGCAAGCAAGCAAGCACGCAAGCACGCAAGGAAGCAGGAAAGCAGGCAAGCAGTCAGGCAGGAAGGCAGGCAGGCAAACAGGCAAGAGAGCAAGCAGCTAGGCAAGCAAGCAGGCAGGCAGGCAGGCAAGCAGGCAAGCAAGCAGGCAGGCAGGCAGGGAAGCACGCAAGCAGGCAGGCAAGCAGGAGAGCAGGCAAGCCGGCAAGGAAGAGTGCAAGAAAGCAAGCAAGGAAGCAGGCAAGCAGGCAAGAAAGCAAGCAAGCAAGCAAGCTGGCAAGCAGGCAGGCGGGCAGGCAGGCAAACAGGCAAGCAGGCAAGCAGGCAAGCAGGCATGCACACAAGCACGCAAGCAAGCAAGCAATTAAGCAGCCAAGCAGGCAAGCAGGCAAGCAAGCAAGCAAGCAACCAAGCAAGCAAGGAAGCAAGCAAGCGAGCAAGCAAGCATGCGAGCAAACGAGCAAGCGAGCAAGCGAGCAAGCGAGCGAGCAGGCAAGCAGGCGAGCGAGGAGGCGAGCAGGCGGGCAGGCGGGCAGGCAGGCGGGCAGGCGGGCAGGCGGTCGGGCTGGCAAGCGGGCAGGCGGGCGGGCAGGCGGGCAGGGAGGCAGGAGGTCGGGCGTGGAGACGGGCAGGCAGGCAGTCAGGCGGCCGGGCAGGCTGGCAGGCAAGCAAGCAGGCTGGCAGGCAAGCAGCAAAGCAGGCAGGCAGGCAGTCAGGCAGGCGGGCAGACGGGCGGGCAGGAAGGCAGGCAAGCAGGCAGGCAGGCAAGCAGGCAAGCAGGCAAGCAAGCAAGCAAGCAAGCAGGCAAGCAATCAAGCAGGCAAGCAGGCAGGCAGGCAGGCAAACAATCAAGCAAGCAGGCAAGCAGGCAGGCAGGCAGGCAAGCAGGCAGGCAAGCAGGCAGGTACGCAGGCAAGCAAGCAGACAGTCAAGCAGGCAGGCAGGCAAGCAGGCACGCAGGCAGGCAGGCAAGAAGGCCAGCAGGCACGCAGGCAGGCAGGCAAGCAGGCAAGCAAGCAAGCAAGCAAGCAGGCAAGCAGGCAAGCAAGCAAACAAGCAACTAAGGAAGCAGGCAAGCAGGCAAGCAGGCAAGCAAGCAAGCACGCAAGCACGCAAGGAAGCAGGAAAGCAGGCAAGCAGGCAAGCAAGCAAGCAAGCAAGGAAGCAGGCAAGCAGGCAAGCAGGCAGGCAAGCAGGCAAGCAGGCAAGCAGGAAAGCAAGCAAGCAATCAAGCAAGCAGGCAAGCAGGCAGGCAGGCAGGCAGGCAAGCAAGCAGGCAAGCAAGCACGCAACCAGGCAGGCAGGCAAGCAGGATGGCAAGCAAGCAGGCTAGCAGGCAGGCAGGCAGGCAAGCAAGCAAGCAAGCAAGAAGACAAGCACGCATGCAGGCAGGCAGGCAAGCAGGCAAGCAAGCAAGCAGGCAGGCAGGAAAGCAGGCAGGCAGGCAAGAAGGCAGGCAGGCAGGCAAGAAGGCAGGCAAGCAGGCAGGCAGGCAAGCATGCAAGCAGGCAAGGAGGCAAGCAACCAAGCTAGCAGGCAAGCAGGCAAACAAGCAAGTAAGCAAGCAAGCAAGCAGGCAAGCAGGCAAGCAAGAGAGCAAGCAAGCAACAAGCAAGAAAGCAGGCAAGCAAGCAAGCAGGCAAGCAAGCAAGCAAGGAAGCAGCCAAGCAGGCAAGCATGCAAGCAGGCAAGGAGGCAAGCAACCAAGCTAGCAGGCAAGCAGGCAAACAAGCAAGTAAGCAAGCAAGCAAGCAGGCAAGCAGGCAAGCAAGGGAGCAAGCAAGCAACAAGCAAGAAAGCAGGCAAGCAAGCAAGCAGGCAAGCAAGCAAGCAAGGAAGCAGCCAAGCAGGCAAGCAAGCAAGCAGGCAGGCAGGCAGGCAGACAGCCAGGCAAGCAGGCAAGAGAGCAAGCAGGCAGGCACGCAGGGTAGCAGGCAAGCAGGCAGGCAAGCAGGAGAGCAGGCAAGCAGGCAAGCAAGCAGGCAAGCAGGCAAGCAGGCAAGCAGGCAAGTAGGCAAGCAGGCACGCAGGCAAGAAGGCAAGCAGGCAAGCAGGCAAGAAGGCAAGCAGGCAAGCAGACAGGCAGACAAGCAGGCAACCAGGCAACCAGGCAAGCAAGCAAGCAAGCAAGCAAGCAAGCGGGCAAGCGAGCAAGCGAACAAGCGAGCAAGCGAACGAGAAGACGAGCAGGCGAGCAGGCGTGCAGGCGGGCAGGCGGCCAGGCGAGCAGGCGGTAAGACGGGCAGTCGGGCACGCGGGCAGGCGGGCAGGCGGCCAGGTGGGCAGACTGGCAGTCGGGCAGCCGTGCAGGCGGGTAGGCGGGCAGGAGGGCAGGCGGGAAGTCGGGCAGGCGGGCAGGCGGGCAGGCGGGCAGGCGGGCAGGCAGGCAGGCCGGCAGGCAGGCAGGCATGCGGACAGGCAGGCAAGAAGGAAGGCGGGCAGCCAGGCAGGCGGGCAGGCGGGCGGATAGGCAGGGGGGGAGGCGAGCGGGCAGGCAGACGGGCAGGTGGGCAGGCGGGCGGGCAGGCGGGTGGGCAGGCAGGCGGGCAGACGGGCGAGCAGGCGGGCGGTCTGGCAGGCAAGCAGGCAGGCAGTCAAGCAGGCAAGCAGGCAGGCAGGCAGGCAAGCAGGCTGTCAAGCAGGCAGGCAGGCAAGCAGGCACGCAGGCAGGCAGGCAAGCAGGAAGCTGGCAAGCAGGCAGGCAGGCAAGTAGGTTAGCAGGCACGCAGGCCGGCAGGCAAGCAGGCAAGCACGCAGGCAGGCAAGCAGGCAGGCAGGCAAGCCGGCAAGCAGGCAAGCAGGCAAGCAGACAAGCAGGCAAGCAGGCAAGCAGGCAAGCAAGCAAGCAGGCAAGCAGGCAGGCAAGCAGGCAGGCAGGCAAGCAGGCATGCAGGCAGGCAGACAAGCAGGCAAGCAGGCAAGCAGGCAAGCAGGCAGGCAGACAAGCAGGCAAGCAGGCAAGCAGGCAATTACGCAGGCAGGCAAGCAGGCAAGCAGGCAAGCAGGCAAGCAAGCAAGCAGGCAGGCAGGTAAGCAGTCAAGCAGGCAGGCAGGCAAGCAGGCAAGCGGGCAAGTAGGCGAACAGGCAGGCAGGCAAGCAAATAGGCAGGCAAGCAGGCAGGCAAGCAGGCAGGAAGGCAAGCAGGCACGCAGGCAGGCAGGCAAGCAGGCAAGCAGGCAAGCAGGCAAGCAGGCATGCAGGCACGCAGGCAGGCAGACAAGCAGGCAAGCAGGCAAGCAGGCAATTACGCAGGCAGGCAAGCAGGCAAGCTGGCGAGCAGGCAAGCAGGCAAGCAAGCATGCAGGCAGGCAGGCAAGCAGTCAAGCTGGCAAGCTGGCAAGCAGGCAAGCTGGCAAGCAGGCAAGCGGGCAAATAGGCAAACAGGCAAGCAGGCAAGCGGGCAAGCAGGCGAGCAAGCAAGCAGGCAACAGGCAAGCAGGCATGCAGGCAAGCGGGCATGTAGGCAAACAGTCAAGCAGCCAAGCAGGCAAGCAAGCAAGCAAGCAAGCAGGCAATCTGGAAAGCAAGAAAGCAAGCAAGCAAGGAAGCAGGCAAGCAAGCAAGCACGCAAGCACGCAAGGAAGCAGGAAAGCAGGCAAGCAGGCAAGCAAGCAAGCAAGGAAGCAGGAAAGCAGGCAAGCAGGCAGGCAAGCAGGCAAGCAGGCAAGCAGGCAGGCAGGCAGGCAAGCAACCAGGCAAGCAAGCACGCAAGCAGGCAGGCAGGCAAGCAGGCAGGCAAGCAGGCAGGCAAGCAGGCAGGCAAGCAGGCAGGCAGGCAAGCAAGCAAGCAAGCAGACTAGCACGCAGGCAGGCAGGCAGGCAAGCAGGCAAGCAAGCAAGCAGGCAGGCAGGAAAGCAGGCAGACAGGCAAGAAGGCAGGCAGGCAGGCAAGCAGGCAGGCAGGCAAGCATGCAAGAGGGCAAGGAGGTAAGCAATAAAGCAGGCAAGCAGGCAAGCAAGCAAGTAAGCAAGCAAGCAAGCTGGCAAGCAAGCAAGAGAGCAAGCAAGCAACAAGCAAGAAAGCAGGCAAGCAAGCAAGCAGGCAAGCAAGCAAGCAAGGAAGCAGCCAAGCAGGCAAGCATGCAAGCAAGCAAGCAAGCAGGCAGGCAGGCAGGCAAGAAGGCAAGAGAGCAAACAGGCAGTTAAGTAAGCAGGCAGACAAGCAGGCAAGCAAGCAAGCAGGCAGGCAGGCAGGGAAGCAGGCAAGCAGGCAGGCCAGCATGAGAGCAGGCAAGCAGGCAAGCAAGCAGGCAAGCAGGCAAGTAGGCAAGCAGGCACGCAGGCAAGAAGGCAAGCAGGCAAGCAGGCAAGCAGACAGGCAGACAAGCAGGCAACCAGGCAACCAGGCAAGCAAGCAAGCGGGCAAGCGAGCAAGCGAACAAGCGAGCAAGCGAACAAGCGAGCAAGCGAGCAAGCGAACGAGAAGACGAGCAGGCGAGCAGGCGTGCAGGCGGGCAGGCGGTTAGGCAAGCACGCATGCGGGCGGGCAGGCAAGCAGGAAGGCGGGCAGCCAGGCAGGCGGGCAGGCGGGCAGGCAGGCGGGCAGGCGGGCGGGCAGGCAGGCTGGCGGGCAGGTGGGCAGGCGGGCGGGCAGGCGGGCGGGCAGGAGGGCGGGCAGGCGGGCGGGCAGGCAGGCGGGCAGACGGGCGAGCAGGCGGGCGGGCAGGCGGGCGGGCAGGCGGGCGGGCAGGCAGGCGGGCAGACGGGCGAGCAGGCGGGCGGGCTGGCAGGCAGGCAGGCGGGTGGGCAAGCAAGCAGGCAGGCAAGAAGGCAAGCAAGCAAGCGGGCAGGCAAGCAAGCAGGCAGGCAGGCAAGCAGGAAAGCAGGCAGGCACGCAGGCAGGCAGGCAGCAGGCAGGCAGGCAAGCAGGCAGGTAGGCAAGCAGGCAAGCAGGCAAGCAGGCAAGCAGGCAAGCAGGCCAGCAAGCAAGCAAGCAAGCAAGCAGGCAGGCAGGCAGGTAGGAAGCAGGCAAACAAGCAAGGAGGCAGGCAAGCAAAAGGCAGGCAAGCAGGCAAGCAAGCAAGCGGACAGGCAGGCATGCAGGAAAGCAGGCAGGCAGGCAAGCAGGCAGGCAGGCAGGCAGGCAAGCAGGCAAGCAGGCAAGCAGGCTAGCAGGCAAGTAGGCAAGCAAGCAAGCAGGCAAGCAAGCAAGAGAGCAAGCAAGCAACAAGCAAGAAAGCAGGCAAGCAAGCAAGCAGGCAAGCAAGCAAGCAAGGAAGCAGCCAAGCAGGCAAGCATGCAAGCAAGCAAGCAGGCAGGCAGGCAAGAAGGCAAGAGAGCAAGCAGGCAGTTAAGTAAGCAGGCAGACAAGCAGGCAAGCAAGCAAGCAGGCAGGCAGGCAGGGAAGCAGGCAAGCAGGCAGGCAAGCATGAGAGCAGGCAAGCAGGCAAGCAAGCAGGCAAGCAGGCAAGTAGGCAAGCAGGCACGCAGGCAAGAAGGCAAGCAGGCAAGCAGGCAAGCAGACAGGCAGACAAGCAGGCAACCAGGCAACCAGGCAAGCAAGCAAGCGGGCAAGCGAGCAAGCGAACAAGCGAGCAAGCGAACAAGCGAGCAAGCGAGCAAGCGAACGAGAAGACGAGCAGGCGAGCAGGCGTGCAGGCGGGCAGGCGGTTAGGCAAGCAGGCATGCGGGCGGGCAGGCAAGCAGGAAGGCGGGCAGCCAGGCAGGCGGGCAGGCGGGCAGGCAGGCGGGCAGGCGGGCGGGCAGGCAGGCGGGCGGGCAGGTGGGCAGGCGGGCGGGCAGGCGGGCGGGCAGGCGGGCAGGCGGGCGGGCAGGCAGGCGGGCGGGAAGGTGGGCAGGCGGGCGGGCAGGCGGGCGGGCAGGCGGGCGGGCAGGCGGGCGGGCAGGCAGGCGGGCAGACGGGCGAGCAGGCGGGCGGGCTGGCAGGCAGGCAGGCGGGTGGGCAGGCGGGTTGGCAGGCGGGCGGGCAGGCGGGCAGGCGGGCGGGCAGGCAGGCGGGCGGGCAGGTGGGCAGGCGGGCGGGCAGGCGGGCGGGCAGGCGTGCGGGCAGGCGGGCGGGCAGGCAGGCGGGCAGACGGGCGAGCAGGCGGGCGGGCTGGCAGGCAGGCAGGCGGGTGGGCAGGCGGGTGGGCAAGCAAGCAGGCAGGCAAGAAGGCAAGCAAGCAAGCGGGCAGGCAAGCAAGCAGGCAGGCAGGCAAGCAAGCAAGAAAGCAAGCAGGCAATAAGGCAAGCAAGCAAGCAAGCAAGCAAGGAAGCAGGCAAGCAGGCAAGCAAGCAAGCACGCAAGCAAGCAAGCAGGCAAGCAGGCAAGCAAGCAAGCATGCAAGGAAGCAGGCAAGCAGGCAAGCAGGCAGGCAGGCAAGCATACGGGCAGGCAGGCACGCACGCAGGCAAGTACGCAGGCAGGCAGGCACGCAGGCAGGCAAGCAGGCAGGCAGGCAAGCAGGCAAGCAATCAAGCAGGAAAGCAGGCAAGCAAGCAAGCAGGCAATAAGGAAGGCAAGCAAGCAAGCAAACAGGCAGGCAGGCAGTCAAGCAGGCAGGCAGGCAAGCAGGCACGCAGGCAGGCATGCAAGCAGGAAGAAGGCAAGCAGGCAAGCAGGCAAGTAGGTTAGCAGGCACGCAGGCAGGAGGGCAAGCAGGCAAGCACGCAGGCAGGCAAGCAGGCAGGCAGACAGGCAAGCAGGCAAGCAGGCAAGCAGTCAAGCAGGAGAGCAGGCAAGCAGGCAAGCAGGCAAGCAGGCAAGCGGGCAAGCAGGCGCACAAGCAGGCAAGCAGGCAAGCAGGCAAGCAGGCAAGCAGGCCAGCAAACAAGCAAGCAAGCAAGCAAGCAGGCAGGCAGGAAGCAGGCAAGCAAGCAAGGAGGCAGGCAAGCAAAAGTCAGGCAGGCAAGCAGGCAAGCAAGCAAGCGGGCAGGCAGGCATGCAGGAAAGCAGACAGGCAGGCAAGCAGGCAAGCAGGCAAGCAGGCAAGCAGGCAAGCAGGCTAGCAGGCAAGCAGGCAAGCAAGCAAGCAGGCAAGCAGGCAAGCAAGCAAGCAAACAAGCAAGCAAGCAAGCAGGCAAGCAGGCAAGAAAGCAAGCAAGCAAGCAGGCCGGCAGTCAGGAAAGCAGGCAGGCAGGCAAGCAGGCAAGCAGGCAAGCAAGCAAGCAAGCAAGCAAGCAAGCAGGCAAGCAGGCAAGCAAGCAAGAAAGCAAGCAGGCAATAAGGCAAGCAAGCAAGAGAGCAAGCAAGGAAGCAGGCAAGCAGGCAAGCAAGCAAGCAAGCAAGGAAGCAGGCAAGCAGGCAAGCAAGCAAGCATGCAAGGAAGCAGGCAAGCAGGCAAGCAGGCAGGCAGGCAAGCATACGGGCAGGCAGGCACGCACGCAGGCAAGTACGCAGGCAGGCAGGCACGCAGGCAGGCAAGCAGGCAGGCAGGCAAGCAGGCAAGCAATCAAGCAGGAAAGCAGGCAAGCAAGCAAGCAGGCAAGCAGGAAGGCAAGCAAGCAAGCAAACAGGCAGGCAGGAAGTCAAGCAGGCAGGCAGGCAAGCAGGCACGCAGGCAGGCAGGCAAGCAGGAAGCAGGCAAGCAGGCAAGCAGGCAAGTAGGTTAGCAGGCACGCAGGCAGGCAGGCAAGCAGGCAACAACGCAGGCAGGCAAGCAGGCAGGCAGACAGGCAAGCAGGCAAGCAGGCAAGCAGTCAAGCAGGAGAGCAGGCAGGCAGGCAAGCAGGCAAGCAGGCTAGCAGGCAAGCAGGCAAGCAGGCAAGCAAGCAAGCAAGCAGGCAAGCAGGCAGGCAATCAGGCAGGTACGCAGGCAAGCAGGCAGGCAGGCAGGCACGCAGGCAAGCAGGCAGGCAAGCAGGCAGGCAGGCACGCAGGCAGGCAGGCAGGCAAGCATGCAGGCAAGCAGGCAGGCAGGCAAGCAGGCAAGCAGGCTGGCAGGCAAGCAAACAGGCAGGCAAGCAGGCAGGCAAGCAGGCAGGCGGGCAAGCAGGCACGCAGGCAGGCAGGCTAGCAGGCAAGCAAGCAAGCAAGCAGGCAGGCAAGCAGTCAAGCAGGCAAGCAGGCAAGCAGGCAAGCAGGCAAGCGGGCAAGTAGGCAAACAGGCAAGCAGGAAAGCGGGCAAGCAGGCGAGCAAGCAAGCAGGTAAGCAGGCAAGCAGGCATGCAGGCAAGCGGGCATGTAGGCAAACATTCAAGCAGGCAAGCAAGCAAGCAAGCAAGCAGGCAAGCAGGCAAGCAAGCAAGCAAGCAAGCAAGCAGGCAAGCAGGCAAGCAGGCAAGCAAGCAAGCACGCAAGCACGCAAGGAAGCAGGAAAGCAGGCAAGCAGGCAAGCAAGCAAGCAAGCAAGGAAGCAGGAAAGCAGGCAAGCAGGCAGGCAAGCAGGCAAGCAAGCAAGCAATCAAGCAAGCAGGCAAGCAGGCAGGCAGGCAAGCAAGCAGGAAAGCAAGCACGCAAGCAGGCAGGCAAGCGGGCAGGCAAGCAGGCAGGCAAGCAGGCAGGCAGGCAAGCAGGCAAGCAAGCAAGCAGGCAGGCAGGAAAGCAGGCAGGCAAGAAGGCAGGCAGGCAGGCAGGCAGGCAAGCAGGCAGGCAGGCAAGCATGCAAGCAGGCAAGGAGGCAAGCAAGCAAGCAGGCAAGCATGCAAGCAAGCAAGTAAGCAAGCAAGCAGGCAAGCAGGCAAGCGGGCAAGTAGGCAAACAGGCAAGCAGGAAAGCGGGCAAGCAGGCGAGCAAGCAAGCAGGTAAGCAGGCAAGCAGGCATGCAGGCAAGCGGGCATGTAGGCAAACATTCAAGAAGGCAAGCAGGCAAGCAAGCAAGCAAGCAAGCAGGCAAGCAGGCAAGCAAGCAAGCAAGCAAGCAAGGAAGCAGGCAAGCAGGCAAGCAGGCAAGCAAGCAAGCACGCAAGCACGCAAAGAAGCAGGAAAGCAGGCAAGCAGGCAAGCAAGCAAGCAAGCAAGGAAGCAGGAAAGCAGGCAAGCAGGCAGGCAAGCAGGCAAGCAAGCAAGCAATCAAGCAAGCAGGCAAGCAGGCAGGCAGGCAAGCAAACAGGAAAGCAAGCACGCAAGCAGGCAGGCAAGCAGGCAGGCAAGCAGGCAGGCAAGCAGGCAGGCAGGCAAGCAGGCAAGCAAGCAAGCAGGCAGGCAGGAAAGCAGGCAGGCAAGAAGGCAGGCAGGCAGGCAGGCAGGCAAGCAGGCAGGCAGGCAAGCATGCAAGCAGGCAAGGAGGCAAGCAAGCAAGCAGGCAAGCAGGCAAGCAAGCAAGTAAGCAAGCAAGCAGGCAAGCAGGCAAGCAGGCAAGCAAGAGAGCAAGCAAGCAACAAGCAAGAAAGCAGGCACGCAAACAAGCAGGCAAGCAAGCAAGCAAGGAAGCAGCCAAGCAGACAAGCATGCAAGCAATCAAGCAGGCAGGCAGGCAGGCAAGTAGGCAAGAGAGCAAGCAGGCAGTTAAGTAAGCAGGCAGGCAGGCAGGCAAGCAGGCAAGCAAGCAAGCAGGCAGGCAGGCAGGCAGGGAAGCAGGCAAGCAGGCAGGCATGAGAGCAGGCAAGCAGGCAAGCAAGCAAGCAAGCAGGCAAGTAGGCAAGCAGGCACGCAGGCAAGAAGGCAAGCAGGCAAGCAGGCAAGAAGGCAAGCAGGCAAGCAGACAGGCAGACAAGCAGGCAACCAGGCAACCAGGCAAGCAAGCAAGCAAGCAAGCAAGCGGGCAAGCGAGCAAGTGAACAAGCGAGCAAGCGAACAAGCGAGCAAGCGAGCAAGCGAACGAGAAGACGAGCAGGCGAGCAGGCGTGCAGGCGGGCAGGCGGATAGGCTGGCAGGCATGCGGGCAGGCAGGCAAGCAGGAAGGCGGGCAGCTAGCAGGCGGGCAGGCGGGCAGGCAGGCGGGCAGGCGGGCGGGCAGGCAGGCGGGCGGGCAGGTGGGCAGGCGGGCGGGCAGGCGGGCGGGCAGGCGGGCGGGCAGGCAGGCGGGCAGACGGGTTAGCAGGCGGGCGGGCTGGCAGGCAGGCAGGCGGGCGGGCAGACGGGCGGGCAAACAGGCAGGCAGGCAAGCAGGCAAGCAAGCGGGCAAGCAAGCAAGCAGGCAGGCAGGCAAGCAGGAAAGCAGGCAGGCAGGCAGGCACGCAGGCAGGCAGGCAGGCAGCAGGCAGGCAGGCAAGCCGGCAGGCAGGCAAGCACGCAAGCAGGCAAGCAGGCAAGCAAGCAAGCAGGCAAGCAGGCCAGCAAGCAAGCAAGCAAGCAAGAAGGCAGGCAGGCAGGCAGGCAGGAAGCAGGCAAGCAAGCAAGGAGGCAGGCAAGCAAAAGGCAGGCAGGCAAGCAGGAAAGCAAGCAAGCGGGCAGGCAGGCATGCAGGAAAGCAGGCAGGCAGGCAAGCAGGCAGGCAGGCAGGCAAGCAGGCAACCAGGCAAGCAGGCTAGCAGGCAAGCAGGCAAGCAAGCAAGCAAACAAGCAAGCAAGCAAGCAAGCAGGCAAGCAAGCAAGCAAGCAAGCAGGCAGGCAGTCAGGAAAGCAGGCAGGCAGGCAAGCAGGCAAGCAGGCAAGCAGGCAAGCAAGCAAGCAGTCAAGCAGGCAAGCACGCAAGCAAGCAAGCAGGCAATAAGGCAAGCAAGCAAGCAAGCAAGCAAGGTAGCAGGCAAGCAGGCAAGCAAGCAAGCAAGCAAGGAAGCAGGCAAGCAGGCAAGCAAGCAAGCAAGGAAGCAGGCAAGCAGGCAACAGGCAGGCAGGCAGGCAAGCATACAGGCAGGCAGGCACGCACGCAGGCAAGCAGGCAGGCAGGCACGCAGGCAGGCAAGCAGGCAGGCAGGCAAGCAGGCAAGCAAGCAAGCAGGCAAGCAGGCAAGAAAGCAAGCAGGCAAGCAGGAAGGCAAGCAAGCAAGCAAGCAGGCAGGCAGGCAGTCAAGCAGGCAGGCAGGCAAGCAGGCAAGCAGGCAGGCAGGCAGGCAAGCAGGCAGTCAAGCAGGCAGGCAGGCAGGCAAGCAGGCACGCAGGCAGGCAAGCAGGAAGCAGGCAAGCAGGCAAGCAGGCAAGTAGGTTAGCAGGCACGCAGGCAGGCAAGCAGGCAAGCACGCAGGCAGGCAAGCAGGCAAGCAGGCTATCAGGCAAGCAGTCAAGCAGGCAAGCAGGCTAGCAGGCAAGCAGGCAAGCAGGCAGGCAAGCAAGCAAGCAAGCAGGCAAGCAGGCAGGTACGCAGGCAAGCAGGCAGGCAGGCAGGCAGGCACGCAGGCAAGCAGGCAGGCAGGCAAGCAGGCAGGCACGCAGGCAGGCAGGCAGGCAAGCAGGCAAGCAGGCAGGCAAGCAGGCAGTCAGGCAAGCAAGCAAGCATGAGGCAGGCAAGCAGGCAGGCAGGCAAGCAGGCAGGCAGGCAGGCAAACAGGCAGGCAAGCAGGCAGGCAAGCAGGCAGGCAGGCAGGCAAGCAGGCACGCAGGCAGGCAGGCAAGCAGGCAAGCAGGCAAGCAGGCAAGCAGGCACGCACGCAGGCAGACAAGCAGGCAAGCAGGCAAGCAGGCAATTACGCAGGCAGGCAAGCAGGCAAGCAGGCAAGCAAGCAAGCAGGCAGGCAGGCAAGCAGTCAAGCAGGCAAGCAGGCAAGTAGGCAAGCAGGCAAGCAGGCAAGCGGGCAAGTAGGCAAACAGGCAAGCACGCAAGCGGGCAAGCAGGCGAGCAAGCAAGCAGGCAAGCAGGCAAGCAGGCATGCAGGCAAGCGGGCATGTAGGCAAGCAGTCAAACAGGCAATCAGGCAAGCAGGCAAGCAGGCAAGCGGGCAAGTAGGCAAACAGGCAAGCAGGCAAGCAGGCGAGCAAGCAAGCAAGCAAGCAAGCAACGAACGAAAGAACGAACGAACTAACTAACTAACTAACTAAATAAATAAATAAATAAATAAATAAATAAATAAATAAATAAATAAATAAATAAATAAATAAATAAATAAATAAATAAATAAATAAATAAATAAATAAATAAATAAATAAATAAATAAATAAATAAATAAATAAATAAATAAATAAATAAATAAATAAATAAATAAATAAATAAATAAATAAATAAATAAATAAATAAATAAATAAATAAATAAATAAATAAATAAATAAATAAATAAATAAATAAATAAATAAATAAATAAATAAATAAATAAATAAATAAAGAAATAAAGAAAGAAAGAAAGAAACAAACAAACAAACAAACAAACAAACAAACAAACAAACAAACAAACAAATAAATAAATAAATAAATAAATAAATAAATAAATAAATAAATAAATAAATAAATAAATAAATAAATAAATAAATAAATAAATAAATAAATAAATAAATAAATAAATAAATAAATAAATAAATAAATAAATAAATAAATAAATAAATAAATAAATAAATAAATAAATAAATAAATAAATAAATAAATAAATAAATAAATAAATAAATAAATAAATAAATAAATAAATAAATAAATAAATAAATAAATAAATAAATAAATAAATAAATAAATAAATAAATAAATAAATAAATAAATAAATAAATAAATAAATAAATAAATAAATAAATAAATAAATAAATAAATAAATAAATAAATAAATAAATAAATAAATAAATAAATAAATAAATAAATAAATAAATAAATAAATAAATAAATAAATAAATAAATAAATAAATAAATAAATAAATAAATAAATAAATAAATAAATAAATAAATAAATAAATAAATAAATAAATAAATAAATAAATAAATAAATAAATAAATAAATAAATAAATAAATAAATAAATAAGGTACTCGACAAAACCACTATTTCTGGATATCGATAAGGAGTGTTTAACTGATAGAAAAATTAATCTTAATATTGTTTCTTACCGATAGTATTTTCTATTGAAGCTACAATTGAGACCACTAAACTACCGAAGAGAGGTTGATTATATATATTTGAACAAAACTGCAATGATCATGCTGAAACTGTGAATCATAATGAGTATCGCAGCTTACAAATGTTATAGTTCAGCGGCCACTCACAGGATTGGGTCAAAGAGCTCCGAAAGTAAATACTTTATATTTTATTACAAATTTCAAATATTTGGAAGCAAGAAGTTCAAAATTGTGAGGATGAATGTTTAAATGTTTTACTTTATATGAAATTTACACGGCCAGTGAGTGTGAATTTCTAAGTTTCTTTCCCTTACCTTGGCTGTTTTGCAAAATAACTTTAGCAGTCATTAGCATTTTCTGATTGAAAGACGGAAATTTATACCTGGGTAAAGGAAATTTCTTTCAAAGGTAAGAAACATTACTTCATATGAGATACTACTATGCGCTGATTGAAAATCTGATTGACGTATATAAAGGTGTTAAGGATATAGGCACAGATATTTTGATAGCTGATACTTTAACATACATGCACTTTAGCATTTTAGTCGTGTATTCTCTTCATTCAACAGTTTCCGAGTAAGAACCACAGTTTACCGTCAGATGTTCTGCACAATCGTGACTGCCTCACGAAATGAGCAACTTCTGCCAGCGTTGCTTCTAGGTATTTACAGATAGCATACAGTAAGATACACAGTAGCATTTGAAATCACTGACAGATTAAAATGAACAATGAATGTGGTGAATATGCAAAAATAATTATTAAATCCTTGATTAAAGATATTTGAACTTCCTGTCCTATTTGGTGTAAGTTACAGATAACACAAGTAATGAATGGATACTTAAGAGCCGTAACCGGTTTCTGCAATTGTATTAAGCTCCTGAAAATAACTTAACGTCTGCTATCTCTAAGATTGCTCGTGATGTTTTACCCTTTCGCAAGCCCTCACGGCAAATAAAGAGGTACAGATTGAGTGTTCCTCTCTACTTAGTATAATGTTACTCATTAAACTCTTCTGAATCGTCAATACAGATATCAGTAGTCGTACTCCAAAAAGAAATAATGCATATTTATTACTTGCTCTATACTTAATAATTTATTTATATTTTATTCTTTTTTTCGTCACAAGAAGTTATTAGCACTAGTATTCATAGAAATTTAAGTGATATACCTCTGAAGTGTTTCTTCTTCTTTCAATAATATTATGATGCCATCAGTTTTGGCTTACATTCTCTATGTATACGAGGGTGGGTCAAAAAATAATGCTTCCTATTTTTTTTTTCTTAAATAAGTAAGTTATATGAAAACTTTGAATTTGGCGCAATTCTTCAAGCCTTCTTCTCCAATCCCCTGCAGTAGTAACTACCTAAGTCAACAGGTGGCAGCACTGCATCCTCTTGCAAAATGGCTGACATCGACGTTCGTATTAGACAGCGTTCTGTGATTGAATTTTTGACTGCGGAAGGTGAAACGCCAATTCGCATTCACGAAAGGCTAAAAAATGTCTATGGTGATTCAACGGTGGATGTCAGCACTGTCAGACGATGGGTTCGTTGCTGTAACGAAGCTGAAGGGCAAACGCCACTAACAGATGAAAAGCGAAGCGGCAAGCCGGTGACTGCAGAGACTCCATGCAACATTCAGCGAGTCGATGACATTCGTGGTGATCGCCGGATAACAACAGGTGAATTGTGTCGCATTACCTACCTCAGTAAAGGCAGTGTGATGACGATTATTCAACAACTGGGTTACTCAAATATTTGTTCACTTTGGGTACCAAGAGTGTTAACCGCCAAAAACAAAGAAACAAGGAAAATAATAGCCTCCGAAAACTTGCAAAGCTTCAATTTTGAGGGAGAGGAGTTTCTGGAAAAAAAATTTACTGGAGACGAAACGTGGGTTCATTTTTTTTAACCTGAATCTAAGAGGCAGTCAATGGAATGGCATCACACAACGTCACAGAAGAAATACATTTTCAAAACTCAGCTGTCGGCAGGTAAAGATATGGCGACAGTGTTTTGGGTTGCAGAGGGTGTGCTTATGATTGATTTTTTGGAGCAGGGATGCACAATAAATTCTGTCCAATAAGTCAGAACTCTCAAAAAGCTGAAAGCATGTCTTCGGCGAGTTCGCTCAACAAAAACAGTGGCGGATGTTCTTGTTTTGCATGACGATGCAAGACCACACACCAGCCGTTACACCATTGTAGAAATTGAGAAATTGGGATGGAAAGTCTTACCTCACCCCCATACAGCCCTGATATGGCACCATCAGACTTCCATCTGTTCGGGCCACTAAAGGAAGCTCATCGTGAAAACGTGAAAACGTCCGTGCGTCAATGGCTGAGGAAGCAAGGTCGAGAGCTCTACCACACTGGAATACATGCCCTAGTTTAGAAGTGGACCAAAACTGTAGAAAAGGACGGAGATTATAGTGACGAGTGACAAATTAATCGTCAATGTTCTATTTTTCAAGCTATATAAACTGGATTCAATTTTCTTGGCAATTAAAAGAGAAAAAAATAGGAGGCATTACTTTTTGACCCACCCTCGTAATTAAGCTGTAATCGAATATTTTCGACTTGGCTTAAATGAAACGTAGAATAGGCTACCTCTAAGAAGAAAATCACACTTTTAAATGGAGACTGCTGTTACACTTTGGTGGTAAAGTGGACAAAAATTATTAGAACCGTGGCATGTAACATATCTTAGGGCCCATCTAAGTAAATGTATTTTAATATGGGTGTGTATTATACGATGTTTCTTTACAAAAAACGTTATATTACTTGTCTCCAAGGATTCTTCTAAATGAGTTGCAAAATAAACCCAAAGGCACCTATGTTGTTAGTTTAACAAAAAGTATAGAAAACGTTTATAATCATTATTTCTCTGATAAACATACTTATTTGTAATACTTTGGTAGGATACTTTAACAGTCATAATATGGGGGGTTATCAATTAGCTTATAGGTTAAAATGGATTTATAAAACTGTTCTACTTTGCTTTGAGATCATCTCTTCAAAGTGGTGCACTATTAGTTTAGCTGCATCATTTTGAATGCTTTTTAACCTACTGCGCATGCATTTCCTGCTTAAAACTGAACTGAACTGCTATGAATCAGGAACGTATTAAGTTGCAAAGTTTTGAGGACAGCTTGCAATATATTTTAGCTACTTTTAGCTACTTGTGATATTATTAAGTATCTTGTTCACACAGACGCATATAAATTTTGGGATTTAGGTTGTGTTGGTGCAAATGCAGAAGCTATTATTTATAGCTTTTACCATTAGATATTAATGCAAAGCGTAAAATTAATATGATTAATAAATTAAGAAGCATTGGATTTAGAAACATATATTTTTCATAAAACAACCAAAAGCAAACTACGGTATAAATCTGAACGAACGTTATTAGTGTAACTAGTGATTCTAAAGGAGGAGTACTTTATATTAAACATTGCTTAAAGTTTTGAGACTAGGACATTGCGTACACTCTTAATGTTTAATCACTATTGTTAGTGTCCGCAAAAATGGTTCACATGAGAATTTATATATATTCGCATTGCAAACACAACAAATGGTACAACTGCTGACATTCCTCTTTGTAGTTTAGTGGTTGTTAAGAAACTAGAAAAGTGGTAGAACTTATTTTATTTCAGGTTTTCAAAACACCTATCTGTTCATTTTTCAACGAAAGGAGAGAAACAGGGTGAAAGAGACTAAGGGTAGAGTGTACCCTGTGACATGGCTCCATAGTTAAGTATGAGCCTTCCATTCAAGAAATATTGGGTTTGACTCCGGTTAATCATTTAATGTCACCTTCAGTTTTCCATGGTAGGTTGGGGAGGTTTATTCATCTACTACAGCTTTCTTTACATCGTTTCTTTCATTTCCTTTCTATCTTTCAGGTAAGCTTCTAAGCTTCGTGGCGAATCATAGTGCCCGGTGAGTGGCATGGAGGTTTGCTAAAATGAAAAGGTTTTCCCATTGACTCTGGAGGGCTGTTTGGTTGACGGGTCGTTCATGGATCGTTCATGGCGTTGTTTAATCTGTTCCAGCAATTTACGGTCTTATACCATGGAACTGTTTATAGCTTACGCGCATGTCAGTGACTTGTATCCTGAGAACTACAGTCCCCTGCGGCCTCACTGCATCATCAATACCAACAAGGGGAAGTGGAAAACAGCTGAGTGACTGCAAAGGTAAACACCAGGAATGAAGAGAAGAACGATCTCCACTCTCCTCTCTGGAACAGAATGAAGAAAGGGAAGACTTTGGAAGAGAAAGAAGTAAGAGATACCTTCCGCATTTAGTTCTACAACTAATTATGTATTTCATTCTGATCAAGCGATTGTTGCTCATTTATATTTTCCAATTTGAAGCACTGTTGAAAGTTGTTCTCCCTAGGTGTCATGTTTAAACTTTCTATTCATAGAAGAATAAATACCAACAATAACATACTTCTTAGCATTGTAACTTTGAAATATATAAACTAGTGCATTTTATATAAAATTGGAGCCACAGAAAGCATTGTACACATTGATTAAATCTCACTGTAACCGAAAGGCACTATTTTATAAGAATCTATCAATACCCTTAGACAGATAAAACGGTGTTATGCAAAAACTTTGCAAAATAGTCTTTTGGAAATGAGGACGTGCTCCAAATTAAATAACCTCTGACTTTTGCTAAAATCATTGATATCCTAAATCCAATGCATTATGATATTTATAATGCTTCAAATTTTGAAATGAGTTTCAAAAGACACTAAGTACGCTATCTCCAAATGCCTATAGTTCCATCCCAAAACTACAATATGTTCCCTGGCATTAATAGAAAACTGATGATGATCATGATGATGATGATCTTTATTATTATTATTATTATTATTATTATTATTATTATTATTATTATTATTATTATTATTATTATTATTATTATTATTATTATTATTATTATTATTATTATTATTATTATTATTATTATTATTATTATTATTATTATTATTATTATTATTATTATTATTATTATTATTATTATTATTATTATTATTATTATTATTATTATTATTATTATTATTATTATTATTATTATTATTATTATTATTATTATTATTATTATTATTATTATTATTATTATTATTATTATTATTATTATTATTATTATTATTATTATTATTATTATTATTATTATTATTATTATTATTATTATTATTATTATTATTATTATTATTATTATTATTATTATTATTATTATTATTATTATTATTATTATTATTATTATTATTATTATTATTATTATTATTATTATTATTATTATTATTATTATTATTATTATTATTATTATTATTATTATTATTATTATTATTATTATTATTATTATTATTATTATTATTATTATTATTATTATTATTATTATTATTATTATTATTATTATTATTATTATTATTATTATTATTATTATTATTATTATTATTATTATTATTATTATTATTATTATTATTATTATTATTATTATTATTATTATTATTATTATTATTATTATTATTATTATTATTATTATTATTATTATTATTATTATTATTATTATTATTATTATTATTATTATTATTATTATTATTATTATTATTATTATTATTATTATTATTATTATTATTATTATTATTATTATTATTATTATTATTATTATTATTATTATTATTATTATTATTATTATTATTATTATTATTATTATTATTATTATTATTATTATTATTATTATTATGACGATGACGATGACGATGTCGACGACGACGACGACGATGATGATGATGATTATGATGATGATTCAAGCAAAACGCCTTCTTTGTGGCTATGAAGATCAGTTAAGGAAGAATGTAGATATATGCTCTGTTATAATTATTTATTAAATCCCACGTTTGAATTGGCCAATCGATTGGTCAAGATAAACTGATTTTTAATCCCAACGAAGCTGGTTTTAGTCATGGAAGTGGATTTAGTGATAGAAGTTTTTTGTGTGTGAGAATTATGTAAGTAGTTGAATACGTATATATTACAGCAGTAGCAGTTTATGCAAATGGATAAGTCAATTGTTTGTGGGAAGAGCGAATACAAGGTAATTGCCTCAGTAACCGTTGTTAATGCAGCAGTCTTCTAAATTATCACATTAAGTTTATTCACTAGTTGTAAACATTTATGAAATTCTATCAGTATTTGAAAATAAGCTGTCTAAAAGTTCAACATAAACAGCTGCAACAGGTTAGAGCGTCTTCATAACTTTTGATATGTAGCTCCTCTTCCTCCATTTTATGGCTTATTACCTGGCGTACTGTACTGATGAACAAGATATCCATTTGCAAGAATTACATTTATAGTATAGAAATAAGCAGGGATTGTGGACTACGATGTAGTCTATTATGGGCAGAGTGTAGTTAATATTTATAATCCTAGATGAGAGTTATTCTATATTTAATAATGTAAAAATAGCTTCTTGTATCTTCTTGCTCGCAGAAAACGATTCATATTCTGTCCAGAAGCCAAAGCAACTTCGAATACCGAGATCACTTATTTCTATAAAAAATGCATTATTGTCGCACCTCAGGCTCAGGAGTGACGGCGGAGGGTGCGTAGCTGGCGATCAGATGGTAGGACAAGGATAAGGTAGTTGAGAGGAGAGTAGAAGAGACAACAATTAGTTTCCTCACATGATAAGAGACTGAATTTTAATTATAAATGTTAAAGTCAGAACCCGCCAAAGCTTTGAAGAGGCATTAAGATGAAACATTATACCTATGACATAATTATTTGGTGAAATTTACCTCGGGGGATGTCAGTGCCTGGTGAGCTGAAAATTCGGCGTTGGCTCCAGAAGCAAAGACTCACCTTAGACTACACACGCGCCGCTGAAAACCACTGCTATAAGTATTAACAAAAGAAAAAAAACCGAAGGGAGGGGCCAACATACATTGAACCTAGGGACCATCTACATTAGATCAGCAGAAAAGCTGCTAGAACAATCCACCCACCATATTTTATCAAAGTCCCAAGACCAGCTGATTGCAAATTCTTTGTTGCTAGGTTCAATGCCCAGAACTGCTGAATTCCACATTCATGTACGGCTCTTGCCCAGGAAAATTAACAAGAAAAGGAGTCCCCGTCCTTTGTCCGGTATGAGGTTCGATATTTTTACGCCCAGAAATGATAATCCAATTTATTAAAGAAACCTCATGCTGTTAAAGTTCCAAATAAAACCCTAAAATAAATTGAGTTCCTTCATCTCACCAAAGCGTACGCGACATTATTAGTAGCCATAATGAGTCAGTTACGGAAGATGCTCAGTACAGCAGCAATGTTTTTATAATGCTATAAATACGTACAGGAATTTTTTGTTCTCCTTTAATAGCTACAAAAGCCTACATCTAAATTAACAGGCGCTTCTTAACGGAATTTCCAAGACCACCATACCCAAGCAGATAATACCTACGGGTAAAGCTCGAGAATCAATAAGGTTTCCTGAATTTTTAAGAAAGAGATAATATAAAAATTAACTTAAGATAAAAAGTGAATGAATTTAAATCATAACCAGTGGGTGTTTAGATTCTCTACATATGAAATGCCACGAATAATGATCTCAACTTACGTTTATTGCTGAATTGAATATGCAGAGACAAAAATATATTAATATTTGCATTCATCATGTTTAGCTTAAGAAGACATGGTAATTACTGCTAATGTAAATTTAGTCGACTTACACCTTAGCACCACACCATTATGGAAGTAAAAGCAAAGCGATTTCGATTAACTCTCATATTTGGAATCAAATCCGTGTACGAATAGTAGACCATTAAGCAAGCCGCATTAATGTACTAGCTAAACGCCAGATGTTGCCAATAGGTTTTCCCATCAAAGCAACCTGTTACCAACTTTCTAACTGTTAAGTTCATGCTATGTTCGCGGTGTTATCCACAATTTTTAAAGTATAAAACGGAATTCACTCACACCTGATGTGGGCGCATGAAATTAACGAAGGCAGCTAGTTCAACAGCAAGCAACAGAGGAAGTAAAGAGTAAAAGAAACAAAAGATAAAAGCAGAAATGAAGGAGAGCGCCGATAACAATTTAAGCATAATACCGTTGAACACGCGCTTGAGGAGCTCCAGACAAAGGGACCTTAAACTCTCAACCCCATTTGGCCTTACGTTTACTGACTGCTTAACAAAACCTTTGCGTGCAAAATCAAGCAAAAACCAACAAGAGCTCGACACACGTCATCACTAATTATTCCAAGTACTTTACTGAAGTAAAGCAAACTACCATTTCAGCTTACTAAAGCGTAATTAAATGTAAGGAAATTCGGATGGAGTGCAGAATTAGAGGATTAAAATTAGAACCTACCACTAAGAGCAAACATTTTAAGCAAAGGCGCAATTTGGGGTTAAATACAATTGTGTGTGTCAAAATATTCCTCTATAAAAGTATTCACTACGGTTGTTTTGCTTACTGCACTAGAAAATTTGTGTAGCCCAGACTTCCTTAAGATAAATTCATAAAAGTAAAGTTAAAATACTCCATTAAAGAATACGTTTAAACAAAAGTAAAACACTTTTTGATTAGAGATCTCTAAAACTTCTTATATGAGGTTTAATTAATGATACAAATATTGTCTATGGGGTTTGTCTGCCACCAAGTATCGGAGAGAATGGTCTCGCTATGTGGTTGCCTAGCTCAGGAGGCATCGGATTTCAGTAAAATTTAGTTCAACGTTATCTGGAATGGTACTCGTTAGAGGAGGCCTATTTGTGCACTTAGAGTTCTGTAAACTAGAGAACAGTGACTTACTTCGTTATTTTTTGCGGAGACGTAATCTGTAAACACCTGGTTTGAAACTACGGTCACATTTCCTATGAAATCCACAATTAATAGGCGGATTATATAGAGACATTTGCAGTATAAGAAGGTTTTGATGTCATAGGGTCTATATGGAGTATAAATCGAAGAAAATAGTTCTCTGGCATTAAAACATGTTCATGTAGCTGCGAGGATATATACTACGACAGCCTTTTAGGAGTAAAGACCGCCCTCCCTCTATAACCAAGGAGGAAACCGAGGCAACAAGGTCATTTGGGAGGAGGAAACCGAGCTGTCCCCAAGGGGCACTGGCGCCTTCAGGGCTCTTTCCATAGGGCAAGACCTTAAAGCTAACAAGTCCTCCCCCCTTCTGGTACTAAAACTCAAGACGGGTGGAAGTGGATACGCCATTTACGGGCGCCAACCCCCAAAGGGGAAGGCTACCGATCAACCTCGGTAGGACCGCCTGGTGATCTAGCACACCTTCTACTAGCTATGTAGGATAGTACGCGGAAATATATGGTTTCCCTCAACCCAGTCCGCAGACGTACCCGATCTCCCACGGGTGTCGGGAACACACTGCCCTCTCGATTCCAACCCAGTCCGAACAACTCCCCTAAGGTAGGGGCTCGGTGGTTCGGCTCGAGGCTCCTCTAGTAACGTCAGGGTCACCACGGGTGCTAAGGGTCCGCAGCGCCCGCACCACGGCAGCAGAAGGGGACGGATCCCCTCCCCTACGGGATCTGGCATTAAAACACTCCAGAAAAATATTTGAGTGAAAGCGTGCATCCAATATTTAAATCCATGAGATACTTATTAAAGTAAATGAATGTTGTCATTGCCAACGACGCAGTCAATCATCAGGGTCACTGAGCGCCGTCGGTACGCCAGGATTTGGTCCCGCGGGAGCTATTTTGCAATCCATTTAATCTGCTGATATGGGGCCAAAGCTTTAAAGCACACTTAATGCTCATTGGTCTGGGTCGTGTGATCTCGGGATCAGAGTGCGGATTCTTACGCGAGGAGTGTTTACAGTTTATGCAAGAAATTGCCATTTTCTTTTGAAATTATATGGCAATATTTGGAGTAAAAAATTTTAACTATAGAATTTGGTCGAATGTTCAATAAAACACCCGATCGGTGCTAAACCTGTATACACAAATTTTATATTGAAAGACAAACGTAACACATTCATACTGTTTAATATCGTTAGCATTATCAAGTGAAGAAGCATTGGGACTACCAGCTGTCACAGGAATGGGTTCCTGATCAGAATTGGCCACACTTACAGGGGTAAGTCTCGGAAATGATGAGTCTTTAAAAAGAAAATTCTAGTGTCAAAGTGTTGTGTAAAATTGCTCCAGAGTGTAACAAGCAACGCTCTGTGTAGGTGCCAGAAACGCTTGAAGAACGAGAAGAGGCTTGAAATACGTAAGTACTTTTGTTTAAGGTTTAAGTGTTTATGTTATGCATGCTAGGAACGGCTTACGTGACAAACTGCACATTTTCTGTAGACTCCCTCTCCCAGCACCACGGAGACAGCTGCCAGCTTCGATGGCCTTTCGCACGCTGCCTTGAAACCGGTTCCGCCAAGTGCGAGAAACCCGCATACCAGTGTTAAATTGATTGGGTTTCTAATTGGAGCTATGATTTCTCTTATCCTCAGGTGAATTGTTGTAGGAAATGGATTTTGGCGAATGTTGGCTACTCAGTTGTATTAATAAAACTTAGTTCGTTGCAAAAACGATTTGGTTTAATTCTTACTAAGTTTGCTTATCGACTTGTATCGGTGATCACCTGTTAGTAAAATTCCTAACATATATTCAATTTATTGGAAACCCTGGATTACTTGTTTAAAGTTACTTCCGCGCGGTTTCTATTTCTTTTTTATACGGCGAATACTTAGCTCTAATAAATTTCTAATGCTGCTTCCACTTACGCTGGTTGCGAAATTCTTAACTTCCCTACATTCCGGACTGATAAATCTTCGCTTCTCCTTCTTAATGCGCATGAGCACGTCCTTCCTCTCTTATCCCCTTTGAAGTAAGCTTTTCTTACTTCACGATTCAGTTCGACACTTATTCTGATCCCCTCTCTAATTTTATCACATGACCAAACTAGCTCACCCATCTCAAATGTTACATTATTATTGGTTTCTCATTTATTTCGAATTTTCGCATTGGTTTTCAAAACTCATTTAACTAATTGGCGTTCAGCCCACCCTGAGTTGTTTGTAACGGTATACATCGTTATCAAATCAGCGAAGTAAATCCCTTTAGCGTTTATGCTCCGCCGCATTTTTGGAAAACCTTTTGGCCCAACACATTCATGGCTGGGAGTATTCTATAGTTTTAAGACATTGAACCTCTACTAGCACAAAGAAGGTGACGGCCCTCCCTACCTGTCTCTCCGAGGTTTGCAGATTCGTACAAGAATATTTTCTCTTCCTTGCCTGGATGCTAATATGCATGCAGTATTAAATTATATTCTTCCCTTCTTATTCTTTAAGTTAACTGCTATTTTAATCATTATTCTATCCATTCTAATTTCATATTAATATAACAAGATTTTTATATTAATTTAGCAAAGCATTTTCATTAATTTATCTTCCTTTTAATTATCTGATTTGAATTAATTCACCGCCTCCTAATCGCTGCCTGTTACTGCGGTTACAAAAGGACTACTCACTTTATATATTAGATTCCTTTTTATGCTTGCTTTTGGCATAATTATTCTGGAATGCCACTTTCAACTTTTTCTTTATCATATTTTTGCATTGTAAGGAAAAAGGTTATTTCAAACTATCGAGATAAAAACATATTTTAGGCCCCTATAATCCCCCGGCATTTAGAAAATTATCTCTGGCTGTGAGTGTGTGCGTGCGTGAGTGAGAGAAAGCAAGGTTTAACAGAATAACCAAAGAACAAAGAGTCGCATAAATGCCAAACTTGGTATACAAGCCGGCTATTTCTGAAAGATGTGACACGATTTTTTTCAAGACAATATCCACAACTCCTAATTACCGGTAAAGTGTAATTTTTTGTTTTGAAATTTTGTATTTTCTTAAAAATGGCCCCAACGATTTAATTGAAAAGCAATTTATTTAAGATATCTATAGATCAAATAAATTGTATATATTTAATTTTCTAGGAATGTACTGTGAAATCCACTTCATTTGGAACAAATTGTATATAATTTGTATAGCTGGTATACGTTGAGAGGTGGTGAAGAACGAAGTACACAAACAACGTAGACCTCTTTAAAACAGAGAGTTTGTTCCAACCAGATTATTTTCTGTGATATTAGTTCTTCCCAAAATATCCCATTTTGTTGGTTTGGTTCTTCAATACTTTCTAAGCTTAAAACTGTAGTCAACTGGACAAATCAGATTTCAATAGAGAGTAGAATTTGTATAAAGGAAATCATTTAAGTTAGACAAGCTCATGTAAATGTAACAAATAAAATTTTTGCTTATAAACTGATTTATACACACTCAAATGCATAGAACTGAAGTAGACTAGCACTGTGAACCACAAATAAAGGTGCACAAGTATCCCTTTATGAAACAAGCCGTTCTTAAGGTGTAAAACACTTAAACTGTAAAGCGTTTATTTGAGGATTACAATGGAATAAATTTAAAGGGCCATTGAATGACAAAAATAAATAAAAAATAAAATCTTCTATCTTTGATCACCCTCTATCAGATAAAACAGAAATTTTCCAGTTTATCCAGACAAATGGTAACACCAATTACTGCGAAACATACTTAATTTATCACCTAGGAGCTTAGTGTGGCGCAAAGTCAACCTCAGATATTAGTGCACTGCGTAAGACGAAACATAAGTGATCCATCGATTCAAAATCACTATTGAACTGCTGAGTCAAAAGAACGAAACTAAATTTGGCACTGTCCATGTACTCAACTGAACTGACACTATCTTCTGTCAGTTCCTTCTATAGGTAGGTCCCAAATACAAAGCAAAGGTCCTGAAGAAGGTACCTACTGGAAACGAACAAAACGAGTCCTCTGTGTCTCAGAAAAATCACAAAATATCCGCAGATCCGAAATAGTTTGTTGTAGGGGAGATCAGTAATTACCTACACCTATGCGAAGGTATGCAAATGGGTATGCGCTAACTCCCCGCGGACCATAGCTTGGCGCGGTGGCACCAGTAATATATTTTGTTCCTCAAATTTCATAAAAAATGAAATGTGTAGTGTATAACGCCCGCTTTTACTACATATGGCACCGCAGGCGGTGACACTGATGATATATGAGATGAAGATGGAGCACCGGTGGAATGAGATGGCGGGGGAAACCGGAGGTCCCGGCGAAAACCCGCCCCAGCGCCGTGTTGTCCACGACAAATCACACTTTGCGGTCGCCTGGGATCGAACCCGGGCCGCTTTGGGGAGAGCCAAGCGGTCTAAACACTGAGCCACGGCGTGGCCTCAAATTTCATACAATGATTGCAATTACAACATTTGAGTTATACAACTAACAAAAAAATCGTATACCCAATTAACGCATTGGTGACCGGCTTCCAGTACTGCCTCCTGGCTTCAGGTTTTACCAACAGTCTGCTAATTACAAACACAAAGTACTTATTAGTTATACCAGTTCAAAGGAATATAATGAATTGACACTATGTAACTGAAGCTATGCTTAATTTCATTTATTATTTATTTTCTTACCTTTTACTATTTTATATCCCATACGAACACACTAACAATCTAAGAATCTGACTAACAAATAACCTGAGTTGTGAATATCTATAACGAACATATAAGTTCATAACACACAATTATGCCATTCTTAAGCATGTTTTATAAACGTCGAAATATAAATACGTATTTTACTTCTTGTTACAGATGTATTGTTAATGCAAATAGTGTCCTGGTGTTGAGTGGTTCCATAAGGACCTTCTACTTTCACATGTGGAAATTTCCTAGCTTACAAAGGATGTCACTTCCCCGATGTTCGCACAGAAAAGGGAGTTTCACACAGACATCTTTATTCACATTACTTCCGGCAAGTTCTCTGTAAACTTACAGTGCTTCCTCTCTTAGCGCTAATTGGTGGGACATGCGGAAGGTCTTTGAGGAGCTTACGTGCTGGACGATGACTAATGTTTTTTTTGTTTGTTTGTTTTTTTTTCCATCAAACATATACGTACCCTGCCCTCAGAACTGGGTTCGCTTTCTTCTGTTTCTGGGATGGCAACACAATTTGCACCTCCTTTTCTGTGTGTTACCACACGCAATTTGTAATGCCTGTGTGGCCTTTCTTTGGCATGTTTTAAACGAAAGCACCCCATTCCGCAACAAAATAATGTTAGAGGTACTTTTTGTATCATATAACACTCTGGTATATAGGATATTAATTAATTTAGGTGTTACAGATATCAACACCTTGAAATCTGGTATCTATGATCGGTTACGAAAAAATTGATAAGTACTTCGCTTGAATATTCGTGCTAATAAATGCAAAAGGATAAATACTTAATAGTAATATGCTACTTATTTACACTGTCCTGCACTATATACTGGAACGTTTAACTCTGTTGACCGACCACGGAAGTGTTCGATATAACAGGCAATGATTCCGGCCAAAAAGCCAGTATTTCTGCTGGGTTGCTGTTAATGCAGCAGCAGAAATATAGTAAAGTACACTCTGAAATATGTGTGTTCTAGAATTGTGAAAATAAACGCAGATTCGACATTTCCAAATACATAAAATTTACGCTTTTTGGAGCAATGCTCTAATAACAAGGTCAGACACCACAAGCACCTTCACTTTCATATGGAGAATCATCACGGAGACAAGTAACACACAGCTTCTTAATTTCGCAGTCCATGTCGTGCTCAGCTCTTAACCTAATTAACCTATTGAATACGTTTCAAAGAGGTATTTTCAAGAACACGGTTGCCTGAAGGTGACAGGTACATCAGAAAGTTGTCTCACTGACGTACTAAATCGTTATGGACTTAAAACTATTGCAATCACACATGAACTTAAAGACCATAAGTTTCACATCAACATACTCGCCTAGCACTCCTATGTAACACCTGCAAGTTTGTCGGGTGAATTGTGTAACATTTTGTATATGTTAATGACACAGTCGGTTGGTGGTCTTGTTTTTCTTGAGCAAATCAACGAGTTCTCCAGGGATACCACTTAGAGTAAAATGAAATACCCAAGGGAGGACTCTTCCATTTAGGAAGGCACGAGGGACCTGGAGAAATTCTACGCTGGAGGAATTTATTTCTACTTGTTTTCTCTAACGGTAATCTACCGGATCAACCTGTAGACACATGTCAATGAATTAAGACACTAAAACTACTATTATGTTCAGGGAAAGATTATCATCACGATAATCATCATCTTTATTTAAAAGCGCAACGAATTAAAGGTGTTGTTACTCGTGAATTGAATAACCGCAATATTCAATGTTTCTATGTATTTTGACTTTAACATTTTCAAAAAAGGTTCAAGAATTTTCGTCCTTAGTTTTCTACTCTGCCCTATGATTGAAGTTTTCAGTTCTGACACTGTTACTATGTAACATGAAACACCACTTATTCAGTTTGAAGTATTATATTTCAATAGAGAATTTATATTAGTAAGTAATTTCATTGCCTGGTAGACTATATGAAAGATAACGCCAATTGTGTGGGTTTTAAGCGATTAAGCTAAAATTTTGTAGCATTTTTATCATTATTTATATATCTAAAATGTTTTACTGGGACTTTATTGTTCTTCATTAGTTTTACTTTAATGTTTCTTTCTTCGGGGTATTACAATTTTCTGTGACAGTGGAATAATACATAGGTTCCTTTAGCTAATTGATGGAAATTTATCATTTCTTCACACTAGCCGTAGGCTAGCTATAGGCTAGCTATAGGCTAAATTTTTTATACATAGAGTCAACATGAAAAAGTCAATGCCACGGCCGGGATTTGAACCGCGGATCTCCTGGTTTCCGTCGAGTCTCTCAGTCGTGGTTCAAATCCCGGCCATGGCATTGAATTTTTCAAGTTGACTCTATGTATCAATAAATAGGCTACTTCCATTATTGTATTCTCTTCAGAATTCTCAACAGGCCTTACCTCATTGAACATATATTGTTATATAAATGGCATTTTTATAGAAAAAGAAGGTTTTAAGGACGTAAAAGTAAAGGAAAGTTCACCAATTCCTCTAGATAAATTAGCAAATACTATTAAAATTTCTACCCTTGGTTTTAAAAATGTCGAATATGAACACGTTTTTACTTTGTTATGGAAAAAAAGATTGACTTAATTGATGATTAAGCTAAACGTGCAGATGTTCATATTCTCAACTTTCCCCTATAATCCTAAGAAGGAGAAATGGTGCAAAATGTCAGGAAGTTGACAAAATTAGAACATAGCTGCATAAAATGTGGCTATGGAACCAATACAACCACCATCACATTATAAGCAGCCACAACACAGGGTAGAGCAGTGTCAGTCAACTGATTCCTCTCTGACGTCAGCGATCAAGTCTCTCCTTTACATCCACCCCTCAACCAAGAATGCAATGAGAGTCACAAAGCAGCTGAAGCAAGAAGATAGCAATGCTACTACTAGCAAATTATTAGGGATGGAAAAGGAGTGCATACTGTGCTTCTTACCTATGTGGGCAGAATATAGAAAGCCAGCATTTCTCCCTGAGTATTCTTTGTCTACTGATCCAAGAAATGGTTTTATGTGACACGACTGTGATAGACAACACGTAATAGTTTTGGTTGACCTTGAGGAAGTTTTGCTTGTTTTCTATATGGCAAGAACTACCATCAGCTAAGTAATTCCTGAACCTAAATTAAAATAACAAGGAAAGAACTCATGAAAAAGTTTTCTCGAGTACGTTTCGTTCAACGTTATGAAAGGAGCACAGTTATTGACTGTAGGTTTCCATAAAATTGTAAAGTGACGAAAGGAGAATTTCAACATGACCACGTGATCTATTGTCCTATTAATTTCCATGAGGGAGCTATGAGGTGTAAGAGTACCAAGGGTGGGGGATCTCGCAGCGGAAGTCACTGTGAAGTTGGATCAAGTGTTTCCACAATTAGTATCTCGACGACTGCCTCCTACGGTCTACTATCAAAAAGGATAGGCACAGATGGGATTCATCCAACTAGTCAGCTCACTTAATTTACTAAGAACGGCAGAAGCACCTTGTATTTAAAATAATTTTCATAGAGACTGAAATTTGGATAGAAGTGAAAACAGTGATAGTACTTTTCGACACATATTTAGTACCTTCTACGCTATTTTTATCCCTTTTTCTTTATTATATTATAATTCTTAGCTTTTAATAAGTTTTGGCCGTAAATATCTATTTAGTTTCCTAATGTTTAAGCACAGGTAACAAAAGTTTTGAGATCCTATGCAGATATTGTCTCGAAAACTGACATGATTTGCCGGTGAATAAATGATAAATTTAATGGAATTATTCTACGTTTAGATATTTAGATATTAGATATTTATAATTTTCCATTTAAGAATATTTTGTAATTTGTTAAACATTTACCAGGAAACCTATAAAGGAATTGCTGTGTTATTTATCTGGAATGCATTTATAAACTTCTAGAGAACAATAATTAAATTAATAGACGAAAATATAATTTTTATAACAGGATCAACTTTCGTAATCTGAACAAATGCTTCAAGAAATACTACAAATTATGCTCACTAAATTTTTAAGTTTTCCGTAGTTAATATCTAAACATTATCAGATGCGCCAAATTTAAAACCTATTTAAGCACTTTAAAATATTTCAATTATTCTTTAGAGTATCCTTAGTAAATAACCATATCCACAATATAAAAAAATACAATTCAAATGATTAAGAGAAAATGGTTCCGTAAAGCACGATTTAACATGCAGGAAACGCAGACCAGAAAAATATTTACCATACGATATAAGAAACCTTCAAATTTATTAATTATGAAATATAATTACATACAATCATTATATATGTTGATTAGATTTAAACATTAGCTTTAAATATATATGTCGATCACCTTTGAAGTACATATTTTGATACATACAAATGATATCTATATTATATGTAGATCGGTAGCATTTATTTTAGATGACGATGAAGCTCAAGCTAAAAAAGAATCCAAATCGATAATCACCAAAATGTTGGATTATTAGAGCGTAGGAAAATGCGTGGGACAATTGTCCGTCGTGCATAAACTATATACCTACACTGCCGTAAGGTAGGCTGCGTTAGCTCAGGTAGTCTGTTAACTTAATAGGTAATAAGTAATATGATTTCACTTCAGTGTCATCAAATCACAAATTTTTTGGTCTGAGGGTTTGACTGCTTTAACGAAATAAACTTATTGAACCTTATAACAAAGACTTCTTTAAAAGCCATTCTACAAGAACAACTTAGGAAGTCCGTCCACACATTCACTGTTGGGATTTTTATATTAGGCACAAATGTAAAGTGTCTTTTCCTTTAAAGACAATCTTTCCAGCCTTCATCCCTAAACCTTCCACATAATCTATATTTCAGATCTTGGTTAGATCTGCCTTAGAACCATCATTATCAATAGAATTTACGTGCACCGTAGGAAAAGCCTGGCACCCGCAATATCGATTTAGTTCACTGCAGTTCGTGGCATCAAAGAACTCTGCACTTCTGAGGGACTGCTATTACTGGAAAAAAGAAGAAATATAAGCTAACTCATGCACATAATGACAGACAAGAATTGGGGCGTGCTCTACCTCGGCATTCTGGAAGACTAAAGTCTAAAATTTACCTTAATAATTGGATGTTCAGTAATTTCATTCAAGTAATTAATGTCTATCATTTGGATCCTAAAACGGAAGAAATGTAAATCCATCCCAAGAAAGATATAAAAGTACTTGGAATACTACAGAACGATGTAATGAAGCTGCTCTTAAGAACATTGAAATCAGTTCCTTAGAAATGTATACATTTTAAACTCAAATGTCTTTCATGTCTGTGTTCTCTAAGACACATAAAAATGAATTATATAAATTAGCGAACATTATGATTATGATGATTATGGTGATTATTATTATTATTATTATTATTATTATTATTATTATTATTATTATTATTATTATTATTATTATTATTATTATTATTATTATTATTATTATTATTATTATTATTATTATTATTATTATTATTATTATTATTATTATTATTATTATTATTATTATTATTATTATTATTATTATTATTATTATTATTATTATTATTATTATTATTATTATTATTATTATTATTATTATTATTATTATTATTATTATTATTATTATTATTATTATTATTATTATTATTATTATTATTATTATTATTATTATTATTATTATTATTATTATTATTATTATTATTATTATTATTATTATTATTATTATTATTATTATTATTATTATTATTATTATTATTATTATTATTATTATTATTATTATTATTATTATTATTATTATTATTATTATTATTATTATTATTATTATTATTATTATTATTATTATTATTATTATTATTATTATTATTATTATTATTATTATTATTATTATTATTATTATTATTATTATTATTATTATTATTATTATTATTATTATTATTATTATTATTATTATTATTATTATTATTATTATTATTATTATTATTATTATTATTATTATTATTATTATTATTATTATTATTATTATTATTATTATTATTATTATTATTATTATTATTATTATTATTATTATTATTATTATTATTATTATTACTATTATTATTATTACTATTATTATTATTATTATTACTATTATTATTATTACTATTATTACTATTATTATTACTATTACTATTATTACTACTATTACTATTATTACTACTATTACTATTATTACTATTACTATTATTACTACTATTATTATTATTATTATTATTATTATTATTATTATTATTATTATTATTATTATTATTATTATTATTATTATTATTATTATTATTATTATTATTATTATTATTATTATTATTATTATTATTATTATTATTATTATTATTATTATTATTATTATTATTATTATTATTATTATTATTATTATTATTATTATTATTATTATTATTATTATTATTATTATTATTATTATTATTATTATTATTATTATTATTATTATTATTATTATTATTATTATTATTATTATTATTATTATTATTATTATTATTATTATTAGTGTATATGAGAGCTCTTAGTGGTTTACCGGAAAAATGCGAGTCAGTAAGAGAATTTAATGTCGTGGTGGCACGAATAATAATAACTGTATAAATGATCAAATTATATTCATCATAAATTTGATGCTATATTCTTCGTATTCTATATTGAATTGATGAAAACTCAAATCCTACTTTAACAGAAAATTGCATTCATTTTACCCATAACATGATGTGGTAGCTCAACGGTTAAGACCATCTGGACGGAGACTGAGAGATCCGTGGTTCAAACCCCGGCTATGGCATTGAATTTTTTAGTCTGAATCTATTTCCAAATTTGCTCTTTGTTTATTTAGTTCTTACCTTATTTGCAACACATTAAATATTACAGTTGATTGCAAAATTTATCTAAACGGCAGAGTATATTTTTTTCTGACTTGAACGTTCAGAATTTTAAGTTTATATGTGCATAAACACGAATGCTTCAATTGAGGCAGTTGATAAAGGAACTGTAGAATGTTGCGCTCCTTTTCCTTACTTTAGGTGTCTTGATAGTCCTGCGCCGTGGCGTAGTGGGCTAAGACATCCTGCCACGGTATGCGGCCCAGGTTCGGCCGCTCTCCTGGGGGTGCGGATTTTAGTTCCAGGATATGGTACCTTGCGCACTCAGCTTAGTGGGGAAATTGTGGAGCTTGCGATAGGTAAGCGGTCCTGGTGAAGAAAGCCAACTTTCCAGCTGGGGGTGCCAAGATGGTGACCATATATCCTCGCCGTATCGGTTGGATGGTCGCTTGCCTCTATATCGCATATGTAGGGGTGAGGATGGCAGTCGAGTTGACAGGCGCTGGCTCCAGATGGGCTGTCGCACCATGTTATTATAGCTGTCTTGATAATACGTTTCTGGTGTATGCTATCACAATAAAGGAAGGACCCAAGTTTTCCCTGCGTTCAGTCGCTATGTTGGTAATTCATCCAGCACAGCATCTCTCGCCCGCCTCGGTAGCGTAGATGGTAGCATGTCTGCCTCACGTTCAAGAGGACCCGAGTTCAAATCTCAGTTAGGGCGAGTTACCTGGATAAGGTTTTTCCGTGGTTTTCCCTTATCCTGATAGACGAATGTTAGGCACGTCTAAGTTCCATTGACCCCGGACGCATTGAACCTCATTTCACCCCTTTCATTCACCGTCCGATACGACTTAACGTTGGAGGATGTAAATTGGAAAAAAAAATCACTCAGCGGCAGAGAAAGTTGAGTTCTCCTAAAGTAACAATCGAAGTAATTGTCAAATGGGATGCCTGCTGTCTGAAGAACGTTCCACATTTCGGTTTTAATTTATTTAAAATTCCTTAATATGAATAGCACAAATCCGGCTTGGTTGCAAACTAATAATACATAGATTTTTAATTTTTTGTATAATTAATTACTCTCTGCTTTACATTTAACACTGTTATCCCATATTGCTTATTTTAATAGCTCAATAGCGCTGACGCAGAGCTACTATATGACTATTGGCATAATCCTGCCAAAGCATGAGGAGCTTTCGTTTGTCGAGTTATATCATTACTAAGTGGTTCATGGAGTCCTTGCAAAACTAAGTAAGAAGTTGTTTGAAGAAAATCTACCAGCTGATCAATACCATTCTCATTATTGCTTTTTAACTGCGATGTCCTCCATGAATGGAGCCAAAATATGTAGCGGCCATGCAGTAAGGATTATTCTACTAGTAGAGCTCCAATGTTGGGTACCAACAAGAAATCAAAATAAACTGTCGAAGGTCACTAAAATTATGTAGGAAGGCACCAATATAGACACCTGTTTAAAAGTTCAAAATAATATTTTTACTTATATTTCGCAGCCTAGCTTTACTTATTGTATTATGTGTGGAACTAATTTTATATACTGTTTATTAAAACAGACTTTAAGTGCTTCATGTTGTGTGTTCAGCATATATGATGGAATAGCTACGTCAATGAACGCTCCGCAGAGATCAAACGAAAATTTGTAATTGACGTGATGGAATTGCACAAAGGTGATGTTTTTCTTTGGTTTACTTGATTTCCTTTGGTTTACTTGCTCTAGTCGTTCGACATAAAAGAGATTTGTACATGCTAGGAAACGTGACACACTTTTAGTACATTCATCAGTGTTTCGCAGACTTTGCAAAATTTGATTGACTCAATTGTTGAAAGTAGGTCACCTAAAATTTTTATAAATGTTTGGTTATAATTGTGCATATTCCAAAATTTTACAATTTATAACTTTTGGCTACATCTATTTGTCTTTACCTTGTTGCTACCTTGGCTTATATGACACTAGTCTTCTGCTCTGCCAGGAAGCTCTTAACCTCCATACCTCCTTGTTACTTAATTAGTCCCATTCTTCCCCCTCATCTTCCTTTGTTATATTCTTTACATTTCAGGTCCATTTTTCTTTTACTTTCTGCAAGAACTCACCAATACTTCTTACCTTCTTTTCCTCCCTGCCCGTTAACATTTTTATAGCTACTATCCTCTTCTCTACTTTATCCCATTTTTCCTACCAAACCTTTTTTCTCCACATTGCAACCTCCTCGCATTCTGTTACATAGTGTTCTATGCTTTCTCTTCCCCCACACAATTCACAACTTACCTTTTCCCTACCTCTTATACCTCTTAGAAAATTATTCCTGTTCTCATCCAAGCTAACCATTTTCTCTCTTGCCTATTGCAGTAATCTACATATGAGTCTCCTCTTGTTTTTATTTGCTTATAAAATTGTAATAATTTCGTATTTTCTAGACTTCCCCATATTTCCTGTCTTTCTATTTCTTCTATTCTGTATTTTACCACTTTACCCACATCGCTTGTACTCCTTTCCATATGTCTCCATGTCCCATGCGTACACAAACGTTTACAAATATGAGACATTAATATTTTCGTTGTTTTACGTTTAATAAACATGTCAAATAAATACATCTGATACATCAACATCCTTTCACCATTCGAAGAATCAGCCAGCCTTTCCCAACCATATTAGAATTACGATTAGGATTACTACGGAGGGGATTCGGCACTGCAACCAGTCTTGATATAATTTTTGCCCCCCCCCCCAGAGGGATTTCCCCGGCAGGAAGAATGGGGCGAGGGGAGTCAGAGGTCGATCGTACTAAGGAGACACGACAGTGCAAAGGGTACGGTCCCTAAATTTTACATAGATGGTGACCTCCCCCGGTAGACCAAGACAACGGAGATTTCCCCCCACTATGGTTCAGAAGCTGTCCCAGCAGCCGGTTCGGAGACCGGCAACCGACCTACTTTAAGAGGAAGTGATTCACTCAGAGCATATCATCCTGTCATGCACCGATGATACTTCGAAGCTGAAGACAGCAAACGAGAGATGATGTGAAATGATAATAGGGATGATATGGTGGAACAGCAAATTCGGAGGGGGTAATTAACCTACTCAGTATCCGCCTGGCGAGCCGGGAAAACCCCCAAAAAAACCGTGGGTCAGGTAGGTGGGCCACGGGAATCAAACCCGGGGCTCCCGAATGCAGGCCACAGACGGCCATCCCGCTGGATTCCACAATCATATACCTACTGTAACAAGCTTTTGGCCTCCAAAAGATGTTGAAAATACACAACTGAATCTTTATGATACGAAGTGGACGTAAAGTAATAACAAATTGACAAAATATGGCAAATAAACGCAATTCTCTTCACTACTTAATGTACTTTTGAAAATGTACTTTTGAAAATCAGAAAAATAGGCACGTATAACTATTAAAATTAAAATAGCCAAAATACCGAAAATTGCCCTTACAACGAAAAAAATACTTTAATATTAAGGTGTATTAAGCTACTTTTTTATATACATGTGCAATAATAAAAAATAATAGACGTGTGCCCAATATCCGGCCTCTAGTTAAATGGGTTGTCATTACATCTACCGGTAGTAGTTGAGCTATTACGATTTACCATAATATTGTATATGGTAGCCTTGCTGGGTTCCATTTTGTTTAAAATGAAACAATAAAAACATGTTGTCTGCTTGGGGGGTACGGTTTTAGCGTGACTCCAAGTTCCTTTGTAAAGTATCCGGGAAATAAAATAAGGACTTTGAGGTACAGCTTAATATATATAGATATGGTTATTAATTTCATAGTACAAAAACGTTACCACTTCACCATCTTCCAACAATGTGCAAGCTCTTAAAATACTTCTAGCACCACTTACTATCGTTTATATGCAAAATATTTGCTTAATTTTATTATCTGTATACCAGACCGAAAATGTTCAATTAAAATGCCACCTATTTGGGATGTTAGCCTGGAAAACAA
>CM060948.1:98738918-98791418 GCA_030765055.1 Mantis religiosa | reverse complement strand
ATTATGGACAAAGCGACAAGTATATATTCTGAGCTTGTTAGCAAGGAGTGGGGGATTGACAAAACGAAACAATACTGTACTTTCTATTGTGCACTTTCAAGTTACTCGAGAAGCATGGTCCCTGCAATATTAATGTAAACGAACTTCCCTATAAAATTAAAACAGAACCTGTAAATTAGAATGATGAGCCAAAGACTCTAGGACACGCATTTTGAGTCTGTGTGTTATATAATACCCTGTATTTATATAGTTAATTAACATTCTTTAACAGGGTAGGTCATACCCGACAGTGAATCAATAAAATGGTTGAAATTATGTTCAAATAAACCAAGGAAAACCACGGAAAACTCTCTCTCCAGGTAACCAACCAAACCTAACCGAGAGGGACATGCTGCCCCTACACCACAAACGTGGGTTGGTATTTTATAGGGATGACAGAATAAACCTTACGATTTAGGAACTCGTGTTTGAACGTACATTGAAGAACATAAATTGTGGCCCATAATAAAGCCAAGCTGTTTATATTGATAAATTGAATCCCACTCTCTGACAGAATGACCTACTAGAACATAATGCTAGTTCCTGAGAAATATGCCCGAAAGGCCAAGGAATAACATTACAAGCTACTGTTCCTACTCGGGGTACCGTTGGGCAAATGCTTGGTTGAATTTTGTTGTGAAAGCAAAATATAATATAATAAGAACAGAGATGAAAAGACGAAAGATCAGGAACTCGTGTTTTTGATCGTTCAGTGCTGCTAAGGGGCCTTGTATTTTCATTTCCCTTGTTTTATTAATCCCGTTCGATGGCAGCAGTAACTTCAAACTTCATCGCCATGTCGCTGATGAAAGTTCTCGTATAATCTTACATAAAGGTTGTAGTTGTTGCCCGGTTTAACAACACATGAAAACAATTCCTCAACCCTTGCTCTAGAAGGTCGTATCATGCAGCAGTGGATTAACTTTCCTTTTTCTGTAACTATCATAGTCAAACTTAAACGTAGACACAGTGTTCCACTTTTTATGCTAGTCACATAGCATTTGGATGGAGTCAGGCTACCTAAAATGCAATTTTTATGAGTGAAAAGCTGTTGTAATCTAGGGAAATGTGCTACCTTTTATGCAGGAAAGTGTACATAATTTCTTGGAAAGTCAATGAAATCCATAAATAAATTCGAATGGATATGTAAGTTGAAGTACTCTGTATGTCCATATATAATTTGTTTGGGCATGTTTACAAAGGACCTGTTTATCCAGCTACATTTCAAAGTCTCCTGTGTTATACAGAGTTTGGCAGCATGTTTGGCGTCAGCATGAAATGCTCTTGTGCAGTTTAATTTTAGGACAACGACGGCATCCTGGATAATTGCTTTTCAATGAGGGGGATTGGAGGAGGAGGTTAAATTAATTGGCCGGCGCTTCGCCTGAACTTACCTCAATTGATTCTCTTGTTTTTCCTACGGGTCTGTTTAAAGCTTTAGTTAATGACACCCAATTCGAATGAAAACTTAATCTAGTGGAAAACTCAAACTGTCTGTAGCATCACCGAGAACATTGCGGAAATCATGAAAATGTTTGAATAAACTATTAGTTTTTTCTGCAAGGTTTCCAAATAAAAGCCCGAATTCTGCAATGACGAAAAAACTTTCGATGTAGATGAAAACACTCAGCTAAAGTAGTGGTCTTCAAAACGGTAAACAAAGTTATATATTATAGTCAGAATTCTGGTTTCCTATGGCTTAGTTGACTGTTTTGCTACTCAGTTGCAGAGCGTCATATTTGCCTCTTACTAGGTGGATCTGTAAGAGATATGTCAAGATATGTTTAGGCTTAAATAATTTGATAACTGTCTTGGTGGTTAACATTAAAATACAATATATAACAATTACGTTTGTGCTCGCACTTGGAAGTCCGAAGTACGATTCCCATTGAATCGCCCACTTTAAGTTTCCTCTCGCACTATTGCCAGCTTTGTCCAGTGTGTGAAATGACTCTGAAAAAATTACAAACCCCGGCTGCGTTCGAGTTGCCGCCACAATTCAGTATCCTTTGCTTCCCTCCGTCAATCCAGAAGCACAATGATCCTTGATTTGAGCTTCAGCTCCGAAATACTCCTTCGTTCCCAGGCGACCACAAAGTGAGATTTGTGGTGGACAACACGGCGCTGGGGCGGGTTTTCTCCGGGACCTCTGGTTTCCCCCGCCATATCATTCCACCGGTGCTCCATTTTCATCTCTTGTACCATCAGTGTCACCACCTGCGGTGCCGTATGTAGTAAAAGCGGGGGTTAAACACTACGCACACACATCCGAAATACTTCTTCGTTTCATGGTCTACTTCATCAATAAATGAAGCAATTGGGAACTAGGTCATTTTACTATTCTAGGAATTTATGAGATTAGAAGAATCCTCACGTTCAAGAGGTTTCGAGTTTGAATCTCGGTTAAGGTGAATCACCATGAGAAGGTTTTTCTTGGTGTTTTCCCTTACTCTGAAAGATGAATGTCGGGTAGCCCTAAGCTCCATGGACCAGGACTTATTCGATCACCATTTCACTAATTTGATTCATCGTCTGATGTGACTTAACGTTGGAGGATATAAATTACAAAAAATGAAAGGGAAAAATCTGATTGTGTAAAACATGTATTAAACAAATGCACTACTGGCTTTCTACAAACTACATTAAACTTCTCTATTACCGGCCATTATTAAGAAAAAAGGGGTTATTATAGTAAAACCCTTAGGTTACTTTCATTCACTGCAACTCTATGTTCACATTAAGGGCGATAACAAATCAGCTATGTAATGCGTAGTCTGTTTCATTTCAACTTCTATGTAACAGTATTATAAACATAACATGCCGGATACGTCACCCACCTATGGGCATTTTAAATGAAATTATGAATGAAAAGGCTAAAAGAAGTTACCCAACATTAAGCTGGATCTCAATGTAAAGGGCTATCAGATGAAAATATCAAATTAGCTCAGTGGTATGGACCTTTCGTTCAGTGTGGACGGCCACAATACTTTTCTGAATATTATGTAATTGTAACACAATCCAACTTCCACAGAGATCTATTAGGCTAATACTCACCGCCGGGAAGAAGGGATAATGTGCGGTAATCTCAAGGGGCCACGAAAACAAGCGGAAGTCTATTATTCGGACTGAGAGTTGTTCATCCAAAAGGAATAACCTGATACGTAGCCACTAATCCTCCGGATCCGGTGCCAAAAAGCGCACAACAGCAAGCATATAAGGCCACCGAGTGTCGAGTAGAGAAATTTTAATGCATAAGCGTCCACACCTTCTGCCTGCGAATCCATACAATAGGAGCCTGAAAGCATACCTGAAAGCTATGAAGAAATGATAGAAAGAAAATTATAGAATAAATTGGAACACCCTAGCATTCGCTTATGTGTCAAGAGAAAACCACGAGAATTTCCAGTTAGAGTGGAACCTGCGACCTCCTGAATTCGAGTCACACAGCTTACCGTGGAACCTCCTCGGAGTTTTCAGCGGCTATAGTAAGATTATCCGGAGGTCTTAGCAGGGTAGTCGGTAAGGTAAACAGATAAGCAACGCGTTCGTCCACCGCAACTCGATAAGTGCTATTGCCAAATGACCAGCTTCCTGCTGAAGCTTTGCCTGCTTGAATCTTTGAGAACGTTGTAGACACTTTCACCTTGACAGCGCTCTTGCAACTTATCGAGTTTCGCGAAATCAGTGAAAGATGAATGAGCAAGTCTAGCGAAGCAATTCAGTGACTACGTGAGTACTTTAGCGAGCGAACCAGCCAGCAAGTTAGCCAGTGCGCTTTTGTTACGCGAAAGACGCTGCTCTATGAAAAAGTTTCTGAATCTTCAAAGAGTGAGCCGTGCGGAGGAAGAGGCTAGGCCTGTTAAATTCGATTACCCTGCTATTTTCAGGAAAAAAATGAAGGTAAAGACAAAATGTAGTGACAAAGAATAATTGGAAATAATTCACATTCGATACTGAAATTATGGATACACTGTATAAATTTATAATCATAATAAAATTAAGTATGAATATTTTGTGTATTTGTGTTAAATGTTAAGGGGTTGTAGGTGTGGCAATGGATTATGAGGACATTCTGCCTTGGAGTAAAATGACATTAAGTATCGGAATTAGCGACGGCTGATTTTCAGCTAAATTCGTAGAAGTGATCGGTCGGTTATGTTATTGAGGACTGAACGAATGCAAATTTGCCAGATCAGGTATCGCAGGCCGCTTGGAATTCTTGGAATATGTGAGAGGATTTCTCAGAAATGTATAGTTATTTTATCATGGGAAGGAGAAAATTTCGGAAATGTAGAAATGAAGTGGCAATATGGTATTAGAATATGAGAAATGGTCCTTCTATTTTGTGATAAGTTTTTATAGAGCATATAGCCATAAATTTGTTAATTTAGTCTTGTCATTTTTAAGCTAAATTTTGCCCCGTTTTCGTTTTCTGACAAATTTTCATTTTCAAATATTTCCGCACAATGAACATATTGTTACGAATTCATGGAATTTTGAAAATATCTTATAAGTAACAGAAAATAAGTTTGCGAGATGACTTTCGCTCAACAAGTAATTTTCAAAACAAAATTAATATGTAAGAGAATTGCTATGTCCGGAATTAATATAAACATATGAAGGAAGTTAGTGCAGGAGCTATTACAGGGGATCGTGCCAGTGTAAGCTAGTTAGTTTATTTCCAATTTCTTCTTACAATATTTAGCATATACAACTTCATACATATATAACATAATTAATATACCATAAATACAATATCTTATATACTGCTTATTTTGGAGTTGCATATTCCCATGCCCCATTACAATTAACCCAGGTTGTGTATAAAATGGAGCATTTTAAAACTTGGGATCTAGATTTTTGTTTGCCTTTTACTTTATCTAATTTCCCTAGTTGTTCTCATTAGTCTTACCTGTTTTCCAAAGCCATTTTTGTGTTACCTTGCCAATAAATGTTCCCATTTTTTATGTTTTCTTATGATCTCAGATTCAGGATTTTCTTGCCTCTTATTACATTTGATATGTTTTCCCACTTATGCAAAACAAATTCATCTCTCCAATACTTTGTTTTTTGACAATCAAAAATATAATGCCAAGTAGTATCTTCTTTTTCATAAATTGGACATCTTCCCTTAATATATCCATTCCTTATACCCCTTAAGTACATTATCCTTGTTCTAAACCATGCCAACCCTTCTCTTTCTACTTTAACTCAGATGTCAATATATTTTTTTCTGCCCCAATAATTTTTCAGTGTTTTATATAATTTCAGAAACCTTCTGTTATTAAGATTTAATCCAAAATTCTTGTCTTTCAATATCTTCAATTCTTGTTTTTTACTTATTTCCAGAATCCCTTTTCTATTTTTCCACAATCTAACCACAATGAACCCATACATATTTCCTGTAAACTCTTGAATTTTATATACCAAGTCTCTTTCCCTTTTATTCTTGTTTGTGCTTCCAAATACTGTTTAGCAATATTTTCCTCATCTAATTTCCATATTCTGAACCAATATATCAGTATTCTTTCCATCACCTTGCTTTTTTGTAACCTAAAATGCCTCTAAATTTGCATAACGTTTGTTTATTTAATGTTGGTAGAACTTCCTTATCATGTGAATTACACCAACTTTGGATGTTATAAACATTTATTCAATTCAATACAAGTCCAAGAATCACGCATTAGTCTAACAACATAGGTCAGACATAGGTGAGTGGTGAAAGTGATGGAGTAGGACAAATTTCGCATGAATGACTGGAAGGCATGCCTCGTCGGAATGGTCCACACTAGTCTATGGATGAGAAAATATTGTATGGGTTTATTACCAAGACTTTTGGCAGACAACCCATGAACAAAGGGCGGTTCAGGTTTAGGGGCGAAGAAAAAGGAGAAATAAGGCAAACACTAAGTGGTGTGCTGGCTGCTTTTACCAATATAAACCAGTGCATATTATATTCAAATGTTTGCATTCCTGGACCATAAGTATAATACATTAAACCCCGATTTCTGCATTAAAATTTCAAATAAATTCAGGTAACGATGTTGAATTTAGATATTTCACCAATTAATGTCTTTAACATTTGTATTCAGCTTGTGACAAACAGGCCACTTGATTCACGATACGCCTTATTGGTGTTTCAGTTGTTGAATGAGACTGACGGTGTGATGCTACATTGCTGGAGACTGTTCCTTCAGACAGATCTAGTTGTTGCCTGAGGGAGGAGAGAAACACATCACTGTACATACTGTTAGGGCGTATTTACACAAACCTCAATATAGGCAACGCTGTTGACAACGGGGAACCGATGCTGTTACATCACCCACGAAAACCATTACATCTGTAAAGTAAAACGCTTCCAGGACGTCAATGAGATTCTGCAAGATATCAAAACGTACAAACACAGATGCCTTTCTCTTTTTCTGCTTCTTAGTAAAGAAATTACACTGCTGGGTAAGATGTGGAGTATAGTTTTATGATAAAGAAGGACATTATTAGCTTGCAACGCATTTTTGGAATAATTAAATATTTTCTTGTTTTTGAATACAACTATAAAATGATTTTAAAAAGTTATATGGAGTAAGTTTGATATCACAGAATTGTTGGAAGCCCCAGTTTGTAAAATTTCAGAAGTATCTGTAGCTATACCATTAACATGAGTACAGAAATGGTGTTCTTCACCCAAGCTGCGCGGGAAGTCGATAGTATTTTGGTAAATGTATACGTACTTTAGATTAAGCGGAGATTGAAGGAAACATCCCACGGTGTTCGATTTTTAAAATTTATTAACCAGCATCTCAGAAGTTACTTAAGTGTAACAAGGAATTTTTACAGATGTAGGTACACGCATTCAAATACTTTTCTAGAAGAAGTCTGTTCATTATGGAGGTTGGGATGATTTTCTTAATCATATCATAATTTGAAAACATTTTAACATTAATATTATTTTATAAATAAATAAACATTCTACTAAGATCAAACTAGATCCACTACATAATTACATAAATTTATTTATTGGCATTAGAAAGTGTAGTGGACGACATCTGTTCAAAATTCTTAAAAATAAGGGCTAACTGTGCCAGAAAATGTCCTACAAAGAAAATTCTTTCCATTGCAATCATAGAGAAAACAAGCCTACATATATTTGCGAATGAAGAAATTATATTTTTGTGCAGATAGAGGCTGTCGTGTTTAACTGTGATACCGTCGAACCAAATAGTAACGCGCGCGGCTCAAACCCGGGAGATGTTAGGTTGGATTGGAGTATCTGAAAGTGCTTTCTAATCGCCAGGGCAAATGCTGCGGTATTTTTTTTAATACCAGGAAATTCCTTTCCTTTATTTTTTAACTTTTTGCTTCCCCTTTCATGTAGACTTAAGAGCCATGCAACATTGGTCAATGTCAGATAGATGGCGCAGATACACCTAGTTAAAGTGTACTTCTCCGTCGTCCCAGACGTCCTCCTGATCCACCTCAAGTGTGATGAGTTCCGCCAAAATATACTCTTCGCAGCACACCTGAGTGATCGGATTATTAAGCTTAGAGTTATTAGTGATATTTGCGCATTTCTATCGGCAGGCTTGCCGACCTTTAGCCACCTAGAGTTCTCTCAACTCATACGTTCTTCCTGGGAATCTTGAAAGAAAAAAATCTGCTTTGGGTGGGAAATGAGATTTATCCTTTACTCCTAGGTAACACTCATACCTACATAACGATAATACTAATTTGAAGCGAAAATTTATTTAAAGTATACATCATGGTTTGTTATTTTATTCCCGGTATATTGTGGTAAAGGAGCTATTCTGTGAAGTGGTGAAGAACTAACACCAGAGAATAGAATTGGTACGAGGGCTGTTCAATAAAGAATGATCATAACTTTTTTACGGACATACTTTTGCGCACTAAAATTCAATCTTATTATATTCTGTTAGCTTAATGTGAAAAAAAAACATGCCGTAGTAGTTTCATTTTTGGTACTCCTGGTTCCCGCCTGTGAGAACCAGGCACACTCAGACATATTCAATATCGCCTACCGCTGCAATGCAGGTAACATGCAGTTAAAGTTGATGTTAGAGGAAGATCCGGAGCTTATTTCAAACATAATCACTACTGATGAGACTTGGCTACAACATTTTGATCCTGAAAGCAAACAGCTAAGCTCAGTGTGCAAATCTCTTTCATCACGAACCTCCAAAAAACAAAAGTGGTTGCTTCTGCTGGTAAAGTTATGGCCAAATTCATTCCTTGATATTCATGGAATGGTTTATCTGTATGTTGTGCCTGCACACACATCAGTAACTGGACAATACTACAGGGATGTCCTGAAAACATTGCAAGTCCATATCGGACGCAAAAGATCACACTTCCATGAAGCAGGCTGGATGCTGCACCAAGATAATGCGCGGCTGCCAATGTTGTTGCTGAATATCTTGCAAATATCTACGTTAAGTGCAACCCTCACCCTCCCAATAGTCCGGATTTAGCCCCATGTGAGTTCTTTCTATACCCTAACTTGAAGAAACGCCTTCGTGGGAGACATTATCCATCTTCAGAAGCAGTGGTGAAGGCTTCGGAGGCAATTTTGAAAGATCTTTCAAAAAATGTTTTCCAGCATGTCTTTGAAGACTAGCACAAACGCTGGGACAAGTGCATTACATTCAGAGGAGACTATTTTTAGAAGCCCACTCAAAATTATTAGGATGAGTAGAGGCACAATGTCAAAAAAATTGTGACCATTCTTTAATGAACAGCCCTCGTACATATAGGTATTACCATATTTGAAAATTTAATGTAGCTTCGTACACCTATTTCCTTCTTATTTTACATAATTATTTTGTCACTGGATTATCACTGTCCCTTAGTAACGCACTTCACTTTTATTGTAAGGGGGCAAGGGTAGTAACAAGAGAACTTCATCAGGAGAAAGTCCTCAGGCATAACTAGTGAATATAAAATAGTATTATCTTTTAGTGTTACCATTTAGGAAGAATTGCACCTTTATGCCAAATGTATATAGTATTCATATTCCTTGATTACTTTTAGTGGACGATTTAATTGCAGGGTTAGTTATAGTAAATGCCATGAAACAGTCCTTGAAACGATTTGACGATATTGCAAGGAATTGCGCTTCAAAGGTAACCAAAATAAGACCCAGACTGTTGTGTTCAAGCAAAGAGTGAAATTGAGTAAATATGAAAAAAGATAGAAAGGATACGGCAGTGAGAGAATGTAATTATCTAGAAGCTGAAGTAGACCATGGCGGAAAATGGAACAAACAAATGTAAGGGAGATTTCTAAACTATCAGAAACTGAAAATAAGGTACTCACTATAAATACCAAATAGCTAGAAAAATTACGGAATGTTTCTGTTCAGGCAAAAACGTCATATGGTCAGGAATTGGAAGGAGGATAAAAATTACTTACAATGCTATAGAATGTCATAAGAGTTTTGTAGAGGAATGCTTGGCCAACGAAATTTAACAGTTACACAGGTAGTACAAATAAAACTGCAAATAATTGCAAGTAAGGGAAAAGCTATGGAAAGGGTAATGAATTTTTGTGCAAAATCATTGTAACAAATATATTGGCGCACAGTTCCACGTTGGCGAAAGTTTGATACAATAATGTTTAGCTCAGGGTAAAGCAACGAAGTTTATCTCCGCGTATGCGTGGATATGTATGAGAAGGATGGTTTTAATGACACTGGAGTGCCCGTATCAAACTGGTTGAATGACTGTTTCTTTTTATCAGAACATCAAACTTGAAGTTGCCGACCAAGGGTTACCAATATCACTGTTTAGAGTTTCTGCTTATGAAATGCTTATGACTCGATAAAACTTAATTCGTTCTTCACGTATATATATATATATATATATATATATATATATATATATATATGAACCGACAAATATTTTCTCTCATTACTTCTGGTCTGCTCTCGACCAAGACAAAAGAAGAGGACTTTCTTAATGGCTTGCCAGCCACAAACTGAAAGTCCCTACTGGCCACAGCTGCCCGTGGGTGTGTTTGGCTTTCACTTTGTTAAAGCCCCTTATTCAACCAAAGATTCCCTTTGTGACTATTTTGTCATGCCATTATGAAGGGCCCGAAGAATACCCTATTCACAAAGTCAAGTGCTACCATTTAGAACTCTGCTAAGGACACTGTTTCTTACATTTCTTTTATTAAAACAACTATTTCCCCAACTGCTATTTGACTCAACTACACCTGCACGTGTTGTAACAAAGAACCAACATTCCTTTGAAATCCATCATGATTCTTTATACATTGCAATTCTTAATTTCGGTATCATCATGAACTTTGATGAAGGATATTTTTAACAGTTGGTAAAAATAACAGAAGAGATTTTACAGAAACGTGGATGGGGACATCGTCTTATTAAAAGTTGGCAAGTAGAGTTACAGTGAAGAACAGAAAATAATGTGAAAAATTTGTGGAAATTAGAAAGTCGGAGATCTGAGTTTATTGCCTGCCTCTGTAGCGTAGATGGTAGCGTGTCTGCCTCACGTTCAAAAGATCCCGAGTTCGCATCTCGATAAGGGTTAGTTATCTGGATAAGGTTTATCCGGGGTTTTCACTTATTCTTAAAGACGAATGTCAGGAAAATTTAAGCTCCAAGGACCCCGGACTCATTTTAGCATCATTTCACCCATTTCATTCATCGTCCGATATGACGTAACGTTGAAGGACGTACATTAAAAAGAAATCTGAGCCTATACGTACAGGGGCATGTTTAGTGTGATAGACCATAGGGAATTGTTATTGTAAAATTCGATAAAAACAGGGAAGTGAAAAATACATATAGTATGTAATAATATAAAGGGGAGCGAAAAGGTATTGCATGGGCAACAACAGGAAAATGGAGATTAAAAGGCCTAAGGAAGGGTGCTGCACAAAAGAAATATTATCCTAAGTGTGGTGCAAATGGAATACCGGAAAAATAACCATAAAGAAATTAACATTGTAAACAGAGAACAAAAATAAGAAATGGAAATATTGCTATAAGTGAAACATGTTATAAATGTAGTAAAATGTTGGCACAGTTTTTAAGCAAAGTAAATAACAAATATATATAAACAGTAATCATAGTAAAACAAAAACATACTGTAGAGAACTAAGGAATTAATTATAATATAAATTAAGGCATTACGAGGAATAGCCACGCCTAATAAACCTTTATATTCACTTGAGTGTAGATTAGCATTGATAAATTGAAGGTAAATGAATTAATAAATATATAAATAAATAATAAATAAATGAACGATTGAAAACGCTTAAAACAAATTTGGATAAAATATTGTGAGAAAATTCAAAGCAGATTCGGCTTCTGGAATACAATTTGTAAGATAAATGTGTACTAAATACACTTAGTATCTAAACTCAAAGCACGTGAGACTTATGAATTATACAACTTAACCAAATAAAACACGGTTGCTAACAGGAAATCCGTGATTACTGGTTAAGTAGCACCTTGGACTTAAACTATAGGCACTGCAGTAATTTCAGGAGAATTATTCTTTTTATAACTCAAATGATATACATTCAAAATAAATTAATATAGTTATCTTAGAACCATTTTAGCGAATATAAAATTTTGGATTACAGTTAAATAAACACTGACTGTTTAGTTCATAGGCAGTATATTGTTGTCTATATTTAAGAGAAATTAGGAGAAATAGTACTCAACTTGTTAGCTCAAACTCGGTAGTCAGAGTGATCTGTGTCTTTTACGCGAAAACGTTATTTTTGAGGTGTTCATATGAGTATCGAACTTCGAAACACCGATAAACGCCTTTCAGGTGTAACTTCCTTCCTTTTAGTTCGTAATGTACACTTTACATCTCATTCAGGCCTCGGAGACCACATTTATTCTTCTCTCTTCCTCTCTCATTCTATCTTAGATTACCTTTAGAAATCAATAACTTATTAACCTTTGTAGCTTAGGGGAAATCTTTAGAAATGCGTTACCCACAAGGTTGTATGTCGATCGTTTGAGGTGCTAGCCCCACACCGAGGCGGTGTAAGCAAGGTAGTGCCACAGAAGCTATCAAAAACGGATTTACTGAACATGCCCCTGGTTCAATAGTAAATAGGTGTATAAATATCGTTCATTAACATTTATTTATTCAATGCTGTACTCCAAAGACGAGTTGTCCCTTCACCCTCAGATTAGTCTGAAACAAATTCAGGGAGACATACTACATTATATTTCTAAATGAAAATAAATGGTAGTTTTTTATAGTTTGGAGTTGGATTTTCACTAACCAAAAACCCTTAGTCTCTGTCATATAAGACGGATATGTCTTGGAACTGCTGAAGGCATTGTTTCAAAAGGCAGGGACACCATGATGTTCAGTTTTCCTGTTTACTTACTTCAGTCTGGGTTATTACTATTTTGATTTTCTATTGTTATTTTGTCATACTCATATTTCTCCTGCAAAACTTCTTTGATAATTAATGCAATGGCTTACCAATGTCTTTCCTTCTCCAACATGCATCCAACTAGGTTTTCCACTGTTATTCCCACACTTTTATTTTCTAAGTACTTCCTTCTTTCTTTTCAGTTTATACAATTGAATATATCGTACTCAGACGTTCTTTTTCTCCACCACATGTTTCACTTGAAGCCAAGCCATACGGAAACACCATCCATGTCCGGATAAGAATTTAGTTAAATAATATTCTGTCCCCCAATATTTTATACCTACTCATTTTTTTTATTTCAGGTACCAGTCTGTTTTTCCATTTGGCGGTTTCTTTTCCTCTGTCCCATTTAGACTTTTTAATATATTTTTACTGTGATTTTTTACTACTCTGTAAATAAATGGTTTTTAAAAGTGTTGCTGTGAGCTATTCAGGGGATGAAATGGGTGATAAATGACCACCAATACCTACTTATCACAATCTTGGAAATTCTTACATAAGCGTCGGGCCCTAATGACCTTGTTGTCGATGGGCCCTAAAACACCACACACACACTCACTCACTCTTACATAAGCGTTCTTACAAAGTTAAAATCTTTTTTATTTATATTATCATGTTTATTATTAATTTAGTCCTATTGAGCTACCAGAAATAAGGAATTTTGAAAACCATCTTGGTAACATTTCCAAAATATTAGGAGAAGTAATTCAACTCCTGGAAAGTGAATGCCATTGAAAGTACTACAGGGAATCTGAGTCAAGCAATATTACTAAGAATTATAAAACAGTGCTGAAAATGTTAACACTAAATGGCCCTAAATATGGACGTCCTACATCAGCTTTGAAAGAAGATAATGAATTAAGATCACACAGGTGTGATAAGCTCTTTGATCTAACATCGCAGTTTTGTAATATAGCTACAAATAGACGGAAAACTAAAAAGAGGATATAAGTAAATAAAACATACCCCATAGGGGAAGCCATTCCATTGCAATTTATTAATGCATTAATGCTTTAAGCAGTTGTATTCTTCTTTTTTTAATAGAAAGGGATGAAATGATGCTTAAATGAGCCCAGAGTCCATCTGGATGGTTCATCTGCCATGATGAGGAAATAGACCGGAAAAACTTTATCCAGATAGCTCGCCCTGAACGAACATCAACTCGGGATCTCTTAAATATGAGACAGACAGCCTACCACCAACGCTAAAAAATCGGGCTTGGTAACTGTTAACACGTGTTTATTAAATTTCGGTCTTTCTATAGCATCAGAATTATATGTTTTTTCGGCAGCTATACACAAGGAGAAATGATCTTATCTGGATAGGATGGCGCCATGATTGTACTTCCAATGCTCGTTAATTTTCCAAATACTTAATATGCTTAAGTTTGCGAGTAAAGTGGGAGAAATCGTTTTTGGAACCACACAATATACCTATGGTTTGTATAATTTAATGAAACTGCCAATGCAATAATAATTTTTAAAAACTTTACAACTATATATCAAGTGTTTGATAACGTTAAACCAGCATTAATCTCTAAAGTACAACATTGGCTTTTATAACTCCTTAATGATGTTATAACTGAGTTCCAATTTCTCGTCGTCTATCTAGTTATGGGAGTCGCTGCTACGTTGAACGCTCGTCAGAACACAGAGTTGTTGTGTGCCCCTGGACAAAATGCTAATGCAACAAACGATATCTAAACAGCATTCAGCAGAGCCACATCCCTTTGGAAAGAATGAAAAATCTATAAACCAGCGGCCATCACCACCTTTCACCCGCGTGAAAACGTCGCTTTCAGGGAGTACAATGGCAAACTTGGGGTCGAGCACCAGCGAGAGAGAGAGAGAGAGAGAGAGAGAGAGAGAGAGAGAGAGAGAGAGAGAGAGAGAGAGAGTAAATAGCCCTTAGAGCCTTTCAAATGGCAACATTACGTAACATATCCGTGAAAAAAATAGAATGTTTGATCGTTTAGTTTCATTTAACTACTACAAGTAACTACTGATAACTTCTACAGCTACTGAATTGTCATTACGTTAATGAGGAATTCAGCTCGCGGGAATTTCGGGAATCCAAATTGATAACAACTGCAAACCCAACGTTATAATAACATTGCGCTTTTCATTGGAAATTATCATTATTTCTTTTGGATTTACTTAATTAGTCAGAGAATCATTCACATCTATAGGAAAGACAAAAATGCTTGACTAATACTTTATAAGAAAATTACTACTTTAAATTGCGTTGAAGAAGGAGGGGATTAGGATTAGGATTTAATGACGGAGGGGATTCGGTAAGTAGGCCACCATGCTGGGCCCATTGTTCCTATGCTCCCAATTGGGGCACTCCCGAAAGGAAGGATGAGGCGTAGGAGACAGAGGGCGGTCGGCCCAAGGAGTCACGAGAGTACAAAGGACGGGGTCCATACAGATTACTTGGATAGAGACTTCCCCCGACAGGCCAGACATCGCACTCGCTCCCCCTACTGCGGAACGGCAACGAGACCAACAGCCGAGCCCCAAAGGTCCCAGGTAGGCGATCGGAGCCCCAAATGGCCCTGGCTGGCGGTCCCGAAATGGTTCCAGCAGAGGAGCGAAGACCGACAATCGAACTACCGGAGGAGGAAGTGGTTCCTCAGAGGACATCATACCACCGTGCACCGCCGAGACACCCGCCGACACTTCAACCATAAAAAAAAGTTACCACCAGGTTAGAGATGATATGAAATGATAATGGAGATGAAATGGAGGAACAGGAATTTCGGGAGATGTAATTAACCTACCCAGAAGTCACCTAGAGACCTGGAAAAATCCCCGAAAAAGCACATGGGTCAGGTAGGTCGGCCACGGGAATCGAACCCGGGGCTCCCGAATGCGGGCCACAGACGAAACCGCCTGAGCCATCCTGCTCCGTAACAAGAAGGGGAATTGCTTACTTTTAAGCTAACGAAAATGGGTATCTGAAATGTCCAAATTGAAAAGATACGGCTTTTACAGAGCTTAAAGCTTCACGTTCAATTCCCCTTATGCTTTATTTCTGGAATTAATGTTCCCCTCTATTGGTATACAGCTATTTTCGTTCTTGCTGTATGGTTGTGATATGTGGTAAGTGACTAAGGATTCTCAAATCTTGCTGTCGGTTTGTTCCTAGTGTCTTCAATGTCAGAATAATTTCCAGGGAAAAAAGAAAAAAAGCTTTGAGCATATATTCCATACGCTGGCCTTACGTTGGCAAGCCTGGGGGAGTATACTGTAGTAGAATGTAACCCTTCAGATCCAATACTGAATAAATAAGCATTCATAAATTACACTAGGGGACACGTTTTTTGTACCCGAAACAAACCTATGCAAAATGACTCGCTGATTCCAAAAATGCCTCTGAAAATGCTGTATCACGTAACGTTTTTGAGATATTCTTATTCTTTTATATAACATTACAGATATGAGGTATGATACCAACTCATATTGACTTAATTTAAAATAATAGCAATTGACTCTTCTAAATACAGCTTAAAGGCAGTGTTGCTTCATAATTACAATTTAATACCTTCAATACCTTTATTTCATGTCATAGGAATGGAGGAGACATACGATTCCATGTCCATAATTTTAGATGCTATTAGTTATCAAAACCATGGCTGGGAAATTTGTAGTGACCTCAAGGTAGTTTGCATTGCTAACGGGACTGCGGGGAGGTTTCACAAAATATTGCTGTTTTTGTGCTTATGGGACAGTAGGGCAGCTGACAAGCATTTTATAGTGAAAGAATGAGGGAAAAGGGAAGACTTGAACCCTGGAGCAAGCAATGTTAAGTATGTGCCTCCAGTAGACCCAAACAAAGTTCTTCTCCCCCCACTTCACATAAAGCTCGGTCTAATAAAGAATTTTGTTAAAGGTTTGGACAAAAGTGGAAGTGCATTTGAGAATTTAAGAAGTATCTTTCCCAAAATAAGTGAATCTAAATTGAAGGAAGGTATATTTGTCGGTCCTCAAATAAGACTACTTTTTAAACACAGTGTTTTTGAATCAAAGCTTAAACGCGTTGAACTGGCAGCATGGTGGAAGGCTTCCTGTGCAATAACTAAGAAGAAAATTATGAAACTTTAGTCTCAGAACTATTAAGGAGCTACAAAGAAATGGGTTGCCGTATTTCACTTAAAATCCACTTTTTGCACTCTCACCTTGATAGTTTCCCTACAAACCTTGGAGTTGTAAGTGATGAGCAAGGTGAGCGTTTTCACCGGGAAATTTCTGAGATGGAAAGACGTTACCAGGGTATAGCTGGGATTTAGCCATGTTCGGAGACTATTGTTGGTTACTCAAACCGGAGAGTCAATTAAAAAAAAAAAAAAAAATCAACAGCGAAACACTTCTGAGATAATTCAGGTATTGGTTTTCATCATTATCTTGTGCTTATTTATTTTAATAATAATTAATAATTAATATTATTTTAAATGTTATTTGGCAATAAAATACCTTTTATTTTCAATTAATCAAATATGAGTTATCACATCGCATTTCTGTAAGTTTTCATAAAAAATTATGAATTCCCTAAAAAACGTTACGTGATACAGCATTTTGAGGGGCAGTTTTGGAATCAGCAGATCAGTTTACATAAGAATTTGCCTATTTTGTTTCGGGTATATAAAATTTTTTTTTGTTCCCCAGTGTTATGCAGATGTCACGCAATTTAATCCAGTAGAAAATGAAGTACAAGTTGGATGTGCTCATAATTTTTGTTCTTTCTTATCATCATGATAATAGTAAGGTTTCCACTAAGGCTTTTAAATATTCTCCACCTGTTCAGTTTGTATTCCCAGCGGATTTATATGGTATAAAAAAGCTGTGCAATAATATATTGAACACAAATGCAGTGCATGAAAATTAGTAACTGACAAGTGACAAGTTGTACTTCTATCTTTCATTGACAAATTAAATTTAAATCCAAACTCTGTTAAAAATTGAAAATACCTTTAAAAACTATATACATAATTTATGTCTTTTTTCAATGAGAGGAAAACTGTAAAATGTAGGAAACAAAAGTGCGGAATAATTGGCTAAATTAACAGCATTTTGAACAAGAAGTTCAAACGGTGCTTTGAATAAAGTATACTTTTTTCCAGCAATACGCGCAGACCAAAATGTAAGGCATTCCACTCCAAATTTCCTTTGATCTTAATTTGTGCAAGCCATAAAAAATTTTCAGATTTTATATTAATACATTAACTAATCATCGAGAATCTGTACAAACTATAAGACACGCTTCATTTTATTGACCTGTAGTTGAAAGAAAAGATTCCCCATAAGTATATTTTTCGAATAATCTGATAACACAACCCTAAGTAAAGCAACATTGAAAAACCATTTTTATTCCAAATAGTGATGCCCAGGCATGGGGAGAATGACTGCTGTAGATTTTTTTTTTGTAACTTTACATCCTCCAACGTTAAGTCATATCGAACGGTGAATGAAATGGGTGAAATGATGCTCAAATGTGTCCAGGGTCCATGGAGCTTAGAGCTACCCGACATTCGTCTGTAAGGATAAGTGAAATCCCCGGAAAAAACCTTATCAAGGTAACCCACGCTGACTGAGATTCGAGCTCGGGACCTCTTGAACATGAGGCAGACATGCTACCACCACGCTATCGAGGCGGGCAAGGACCCATGATGTACGGCAGTTCTAGTTTTTTATGTGCTTTGTTTGCTTAGCGGCTGGGCGGCGTTAGTTGGTCACTGTTCTCACGTGTGGATACGACGCTTGCTAGCACCTGACAGCAGTGGATCCTGGCGCCAAGATGAAGGACTCTTAGCGACTTTTAGGGACATCCGCGCGTCACCGTGGCTTGTCTGGCTGCAATTCTGTCCTACGGTGGTTCACTCACTTCATCTCGTCCCCTAGAAGGTGTTAGCTGCTCCTTTGTCTAAACTTTACCTTTACACTTTCCTTACTTCGCATTGAGGCTATACGATAAAGGTGAGCATATTATCTCACAATGATAGGTTATCATTTGGCTCTTATATTTTAGAATGTGTGAAGAAATTGCTGATAAGGTATTAGTAGCAGATTAAGCGTAAATTTCGAAACGCAGTGTTTTAAACTGTTGCAAAATTTAATGCATTTTACAATAGTTTCCAATAGTTCACATCCATGTTTCAGTACATTACCTCTCGCAAACAGCTCCTGATATCTTATTTGAACATTTATTTTGCTTAATATATCGTATGACACAAAATTCTAATCTTAAACGTAGCATAACACGTCACGAACATTTACATTCAGAGCGAAATCGCTCCACGGAAGCGCGTGAGACTCGCATTGAGGAGTTTCCGGGTTTAATTACAGTTGAACTGGTTGCTCTGATTTTGCTTTCGTTTCCGGTTTTTTCTACTTAGTAAGAGAATATTGCGGGGATTTGATAAAGTCACGAATTTTCGGTTCATTTAATTTTATTACTATTTTCCGGAGATGAAGGATGAGGCGAAGCTTAAATGGGTGGAGTGTGCTTCGTAGAAAGTCCGACCTGGCGGACGGTATAGGAAGAGTCTCACAGAGAACACTGCGTGGTTAGAGGTAAGCCTGTAGTGTAGGACTGTGGGAAGTCCCGCCGTCGACGTCAGGAAGTAATATCTACAGACGTTGAAGTTCCTACATATTTCCCATTTTGTCACTCATACTCTGCTCTCTTTGTTCTTTCCTTCATACCATTCACCAAAACAATTAGTGACTTGTGAGTTCAAGTATCAAGAATCCTCCGCTTCGTACTAGCTATGGCCAGGTTTCTTAGGTATATTCCATGTTTCCCTTGCCATTTAATGCGCCATTTTAGAAATATTTAAGAATTGTGTTTTTATACAGAATTATGTGGAGTTTGTTACTAGTATTGTATTTTACTCTAATATTTCAATCTTTCTAGGCTAGAGGTACAGTAGATTAGGTAATGGTTGGGGCATCTAGCATCTATGCCCGCATTTGGATGTGAAGTGCCTACATCCCCGAGAGGAACGGATAAGATAAACGAATTGCACGTAACGTGCAGGCTAAAATGGCCAGCCTCTTTCGGAGCCCAGAAGAATTAAAAAACGTAAGCCTCTGCGCCATTTACCCGCCTTCGATAGATGCAGCTACCTGGAGTTGTCTGTGATATGAAAGGGCTGACCACCAAGAATCTTACGAAAGCAAGCCGCGCAAGCTTACCTCTCAGCCATCTCGCTCCGTTAAATTGCACTATATCACTGTTTTCATTTCTTTAGACTAAATTTGAGTTTTTAAAGGAGTTTCCCACGATTGGCACTTAAATTACATATGTGAGAGCACACACATATATACCAGAAGGGATTATTTGCTTGGAGGGAGCAAATATGCTACTGAAAAACCCCATAGATGCCACTGCCAATGCCTCCAGAAAACATATACGGTTCCTTTGTGAGTTGCATGTTCCTCAAAGCTTCAGGTAATCATTAAACGTCACCTTGAGTTGAAGAACGAATCTAATTTGTTTCGTATTCTAGGGAGAAAAATGAACAGGAAAATAACAGCAGAATCTTCAGCGTTTCATTTATGGCTTCTCTTACTATTACGTTACGCTCGGTGGAGGAAGCCTTTTATTCATAAACGGTTGTACTATATAACAATAGGAGGTTATTCACACCTGAAACTTTGGGCATGTATATGGTTGTCTAGAGCAAACCGGACGAACTGTAAACATTGTAGGAGCGACTGAAACTAGATCAGGAAAAAGTTCTGATACCTCCTGATAAGCAAATGTTAATATTGGAACAGTTGTAAAGAAATTCGCCTTATTTTGTTATAATGTTAGAAGGAATTTATTATTATTATTATTATTATTATTATTATTATTATTATTATTATTATTATTATTATTATTATTATTATTATTATTATTATTATTATTATTATTATTATTATTATTATTATTATTATTATTATTATTATTATTATTATTATTATTATTATTATTATTATTATTATTATTATTATTATTATTATTATTATTATTATTATTATTATTATTATTATTATTATTATTATTATTATTATTATTATTATTATTATTATTATTATTATTATTATTATTATTATTATTATTATTATTATTATTATTATTATTATTATTATTATTATTATTATTATTATTATTATTATTATTATTATTATTATTATTATTATTATTATTATTATTATTATTATTATTATTATTATTATTATTATTATTATTATTATTATTATTATTATTATTATTATTATTATTATTATTATTATTATTATTATTATTATTATTATTATTATTATTATTATTATTATTATTATTATTATTATTATTATTATTATTATTATTATTATTATTATTATTATTATTATTATTATTATTATTATTATTATTATTATTATTATTATTATTATTATTATTATTATTATTATTATTATTATTATTATTATTATTATTATTATTATTATTATTATTATTATTATTATTATTATTATTATTATTATTATTATTATTATTATTATTATTATCATCATTATTATTATCATCATCATTATCATTATCATCATCATTATCATTATCATCATCATTATCATTATGATCATCATTATCATTATGATCATCATTATCATTATGATCATCATTATCATTATGATCATGATTATCATTATGATCATGATTATCATTATGATTATGATTATCATTATGATTATGATTATCATTATGATTATGATTATCATTATGATTATGATTATCATTATTATTATGATTATCATTATTATTATTATTATCATTATTATTATTATTATCATTATTATTATTATTATTATTATTATTATTATTATTATTATTATTATTATTATTATTATTATTATTATTATTATTATTATTATTATTATTATTATTATTATTATTATTATTATTATTATTATTATTATTATTATTATTATTATTATTATTATTATTATTATTATTATTATTATTATTATTATTATTATTATTATTATTATTATTATTATTATTATTATTATTATTATTATTATTATTATTATTATTATTATTATTATTATTATTATTATTATTATTATTATTATTATTATTATTATTATTATTATTATTATTATTATTATTATTATTATTATTATTATTATTATTATTATTATTATTATTAAGCTGTTATACCTATTATGTGTATGTCTTCTTGCAAGTATATGTTGATTGGGCAAACCCTTTGAAAAGATGTTTATTTAAAAGACACTCAGTAGAATTAGATGAAAGAGATATCGGGAAAGCTTTCAGGTCAGGCTGTTATAGTTATTTACTGTGTTTCTAAAAATACAAATAAAATAAAAAGTGAGAAATATTCTATATGTTTTATGAAGTCTAATGACTAGGTGCACTTAAAGTACTTATAAATAAATGTTACTCAAATTAGTGATTTCGGCATATAACACATTTTGCTGCGTTTCTTTTGGTCCCTCGTTATTTTACGGAAATCTCAAGATTACCTACGCATTATGTTAAGTGGTTTTGTTGTATGTGATTTATAGTGATAAGCGTTAGTGATGGCTTTCTTCTTCGTTGGTTGTTGCTTCGGCTAGTCGGTCAGCTGCTATCATTTGGGTGGAGCATTATTTGGGTATTTAGACCTCAGGGAAATGTGACGAGAGACAACAAGAAAATGTAGACTATATTCTGTTTATTATAATATTTGCAATAAAAATGTCTTGTTTCCAGTGACGAGACTGTTTCCACTACATACGCACAGGTCGAAAGCTTTAAGTATAATACATAATGACGCGAACTCGACTCTGGGAAAGAGTGTTTACAAACTTTTAGTTTCTTTGTTAGACTGGGTTCACACACCTCGGATTTCGCTTTTAGACTGATCTCGTGCCCTCTGTGGTATCTGCTTTATATCTTTGTAAGGGTGAGTATGTTGGTTTTCATACATTTATGTCCTGTTACGACCCTATTTTGAAAAGACCGTATAGTGCATATTTTGCCTCTAGTGGAAACATTCATCGGTGGAAAATTTCTCAACTGATATGTTACAATATATTACATTCACATCCATCTTATATTCTCACATATAAATCCTCTCATCCTTATATACTTATTATTTACATTACATTAGTATATTCTCTGATGTACTTATAAAAAGTGCCTCAATTTTCAGCTTACAAAATCCTGAAGGATAGGCGTGTAGACTAAAATAAATGAGTAAAGATTTATTAGTGTTATTAATAAACATTAATGATACTCCAAGGAATATTATATATATATGTGTGTGTGTGTGCGTGCGTGTGTGTGTTAAGACTATAAAAGTCTAAACTGCTGATAGCCACTATCGGCACTAACATTTCATATAGGCTACCGTTTCCTTGGTGGTTTGCTTAATACATTTATTACAACTGAATATTGGGGCAAGTTGTGCGGCTCGTCATTCCATATTGAAGTGTTTACCAACATTTAATTTTTAATGTTCTAATTTTGCCTAAGTATGCGAACATCCACCTCATCCAATTTGTATATAATGTATGGGTCTCCAAGCGTCGAAATTCTTAAATCTCTTTTAATAACCATTTGTATATTAACTTATTAACTTAAGTGCCGCCTACAAGAATCACTCCCACTGACGTTGCTACTTGCGTGATTTAATCCTAAACTGATAATTTCTATCTAAAATGCAACGTTTGCTCTCTGAATTTGCCAAATTCCAGGAATTGTTATCCATTCTAATGTTTTAATCTTTATCTACGTTAGCTTCTCTAAAGCTTAAAGAGCTCATTCTTGGAATCAGACCTTAAAACAGATTGTTGCTTTTTGTGCACGTGTTGACTGGAATCCTGAGCTACACCCCTTTTTACTAATAACTGACTTTAAGGCAGTCCTTGAGTTTATCATAGCAAAGTTTTACCTCTTCTCCTACATTATGCATGGATATTAACGTATGAGAATTACTTATTGCAACTGTTTATGCATTCCCTCTCATTTCTTTATAAAATTGGATCACCTGAGTATAATTCGACTTGACACTGTACCAGCCGGGCCTGTCAAACGTTGATGTAAAAAAAATCATTTAAGATTTCGTTATAAGTCTCATTATCATCACATCGTCAGTTCAGAAGCCACTTAGCAATAGTGGCGGCTAAGATCCTGAAATCTGCCTGCAGCAAGTGTCATGTTGACCACTTAGGCTCCTTATTACTCAACTCTGCTCAGGATGTGCAGGGTGTGATTGTACGAAAGGAGGCGAAGTTTGCATCTGAAGGATAGTACTAACTTAATTTGCAATTTGTCAATGCGATCATTTTCTTATTACTTCTACTATTAATGCTGCAGTAGATGTTTTGGCTGCGATAATAATTGTGCTGGCCCAGATATTTTAACATCTTGGATGAAAATAATGTAATGAATTAAGGGCACTGGAAGGTTGATAGGTTTCAAAAAGTCAATTTTTTATTTTTAATGTTAAAAAATCATATAATTCTTCAGTTTTAAAATGATATATATATATAACATAGGTTGTCAACTGGTATTAAAGCCCTTTAATTCGTCAATTTAAGGATGGCAGCGTAATGATACGCTCACATCCTCTGAATGATGCTTAATCTTTGATCGTGATTTCCCAAAACCTTGATTTGTCATAATTTAGGTGCATGTTTATGAAAAACTATAAAAGATATTGATCCAAAATTTGTATTGGTCATTGTTCAGTGTGCCTTGAACACATTCAGCTAACATTTATATTCATGTGATTTATAAAATTGATGAAAAGAAATATTAAGTCCTTGAAAATATTATATTTTTTTTACTCAAAACTAATTATTTTTAATGTGCATAATATAAAATATGTATGATTTCAATTCAGCCGATATTATAACACTGTATCTTAGGTTATTTAAGATAAAACTTGGTGAACGTAGCTTTAAATTCCTACAAGTAAAGTGCACCTGAAATATAGGGTGCAATATTTTTTTCAGGACACACAGTGTGATTTATGCCCCTTTTGCATGAACCTATGTGAACGTAATTTAAATATTATACAATAGTTAAATGCACAAATCTTTATACAGTAATCATAACGAATTTGAATTTCTGATAATGTTTAGTTTTCTATATATTCAAATTTTAATGCTGGTAAAAATTAGCCTAATCTGGGTTAAAATAACCTCCCAATTCCCTTATTCTTTTTATTCCTTATATTCTGTTTACCTTGCTACACTTACGTTATTTTTATTTTATCAGATATCATGTTATAGCTACGACGGACTACTCATGTTCAATATGTTTATACTGCAAATAATATTCCTATCTTTAAGGTAATATTTGAATATTTTCGTCCTCATTTCTCACATAGTGATGATTCTTCACTGAAATACAAACCAAGCTATTGAAATTGAAATCACTGAAATTGACATGCATTTCTTTTGGAAGAAAACGTATTTTTTCTAAATTTTCCTAGCTAACCAGAAACCAAAAAATGCTTAAGAAATGAGCTGGAGGTGGTTTTTTATCAATTTGTGTATCCGAAAACGGGAACTGAAAAACGACTGTAATTTGTTCAGATATGTCTCACTGAGCTCAGCAATTCGGAATTTTATGGTATTTAACGTATTTCACACTGTTTAATTATACTCCAACAAGCACAAAGTGCAATACACAATGAAACAGTTTCTTATCTGCACTCTACAATAATTCCATTGGTTTGGTTTTCTTCGCTAAATTTAGAAAGGTAATCTGCAGTGTTGCAAGAAATATGGAGACACGCTACATCTTTAAATACCAGGTCTTTCTGTTATTCTGTGAGAGGAAATATGTTCAAGTAAACTTTTCACTGTACTTTCGTCGAAAACTTTGTGGAACTCCGAGTTAAAACAATTACCCTCTTTGGAGTTCTGTGTTTTCCTTTCCCTACTGTTTCCACATTAAGGCTTTTAATGTGAGAAGTCTGATGCGGAAAGAAACCTAAGGCGAAAGTGTTGTTTCTTTCGCCGCCTAGAAAGTATTTGGATCACTTAAATATTTGAGTGTGAAACAAAATAAGGAAGTACATTTCTATGCAAGAAAAAAGTGTAACAATTAAACAAATGAAGTATTAAACATTAGGAACCATTAGTATAAAACAAAATCTAAAACTGAATCAATTGGAAAGAAGTAATGGAGCCTAATCCAGATTAAGGCAGCAGCGCCCAAGCTCGTCTACCTTCTTTGACGTACAGAGGGGTCCAAGAAATGTATACATTATTTTAGTTAATTGATGGAAATTAATCATTTCTCCACACTAGCCATATATAGGCTAAGATGTTTGATGGATAGAGTCAACATGAAAAATTCAATGCCATGGCCGGGATTTGAACCACGGATCTCCTGGTTTCCGTCCAGTCGCTCTTAACCTTTGAGCTACCATGGCCAACGCACCGTCCTGACATTAAATTCTCCAGTTGACTCGTATATTTTCCCGGTAGACCACTAGGGGCTCTCGCATTCGAGATACACCGTTTGTGGCGACTTACTATTGTAAGTACTTAAGTCCCAGGCTTCATCATTTAACTCTTATTATTTTAGTTAATTGATGGAAATTAATCATTTCTCCACACTAGCCATATATAGGCTAAGATGTTTGATGGATAGAGTCAACATGAAAAATTCAATGCCATGGCCGGGATTTGAACCACGGATCTCCTGGTTTCCGTCCAGTCGCTCTTAACCTTTGAGCTACCATGGCCAACGCACCGTCCTGACATTAAATTCTCCAGTTGACTCGTATATTTTCCCGGTAGACCACTAGGGGCTCTCGCATTCGAGATACACCGTTTGTGGCGACTTACTATTGTAAGTACTTAAGTCCCAGGCTTCATCATTTAACTCTTATTATTTTAGTTAATTGATGGAAATTAATCATTTCTCCACACTAGCCATATATAGGCTAAGATGTTTGATGGATAGAGTCAACATGAAAAATTCAATGCCATGGCCGGGATTTGAACCACGGATCTCCTGGTTTCCGTCCAGTCGCTCTTAACCTTTGAGCTACCATGGCCAACGCACCGTCCTGACATTAAATTCTCCAGTTGACTCGTATATTTTCCCGGTAGACCACTAGGGGCTCTCGCATTCGAGATACACCGTTTGTGGCGACTTACTATTGTAAGTACTTAAGTCCCAGGCTTCATCATTTAACTCTTATTATTTTAGTTAATTGATGGAAATTAATCATTTCTCCACACTAGCCATATATAGGCTAAGATGTTTGATGGATAGAGTCAACATGAAAAATTCAATGCCATGGCCGGGATTTGAACCACGGATCTCCTGGTTTCCGTCCAGTCGCTCTTAACCTTTGAGCTACCATGGTCAACGCACCGTCCTGACATTAAATTCTCCAGTTGACTCGTATATTTTCCCGGTAGACCACTAGGGGCTCTCGCATTCGAGATACACCGTTTGTGGCGACTTACTATTGTAAGTACTTAAGTCCCAGGCTTCATCATTTAACTCTTATTATTTTAGTTAATTGATGGAAATTAATCATTTCTCCACACTAGCCATATATAGGCTAAGATGTTTGATGGATAGAGTCAACATGAAAAATTCAATGCCATGGCCGGGATTTGAACCACGGATCTCCTGGTTTCCGTCCAGTCGCTCTTAACCTTTGAGCTACCATGGCCAACGCACCGTCCTGACATTAAATTCTCCAGTTGACTCGTATATTTTCCCGGTAGACCACTAGGGGCTCTCGCATTCGAGATACACCGTTTGTGGCGCCTTACTATTGTAAGTACTTAAGTCCCAGGCTTCATCATTTAACTCTTATTATTTTAGTTAATTGATGGAAATTAATCATTTCTCCACACTAGCCATATATAGGCTAAGATGTTTGATGGATAGAGTCAACATGAAAAATTCAATGCCATGGCCGGGATTTGAACCACGGATCTCCTGGTTTCCGTCCAGTCGCTCTTAACCTTTGAGCTACCATGGCCAACGCACCGTCCTGACATTAAATTCTCCAGTTGACTCGTATATTTTCCCGGTAGACCACTAGGGGCTCTCGCATTCGAGATACATCAAACATCTTAGCCTATATATGGCTAGTGTGGAGAAATGATTAATTTCCATCAATTAACTAAAATAATAAGAGTTAAATGATGAAGCCTGGGACTTAAGTACTTACAATAGTAAGTCGCCACAAACGGTGTATCTCGAATGCGAGAGCCCCTAGTGGTCTACCGGGAAAATATACGAGTCAACTGGAGAATTTAATGTCAGGACGGTGCGTTGGCCATGGTAGCTCAAAGGTTAAGAGCGACTGGACGGAAACCAGGAGATCCGTGGTTCAAATCCCGGCCATGGCATTGAATTTTCCATGTTGACTCTATCCATCAAACATCTTAGCCTATATATGGCTAGTGTGGAGAAATGATTAATTTCCATCAATTAACTAAAATAATAAGAGTTAAATGATGAAGCCTGGGACTTAAGTACTTACAATAGTAAGTCGCCACAAACGGTGTATCTCGAATGCGAGAGCCCCTAGTGGTCTACCGGGAAAATATACGAGTCAACTGGAGAATTTAATGTCAGGACGGTGCGTTGGCCATGGTAGCTCAAAGGTTAAGAGCGACTGGACGGAAACCAGGAGATCCGTGGTTCAAATCCCGGCCATGGCATTGAATTTTTCATGTTGACTCTATCCATCAAATGTATACATTAGTTGATCATGAATAAGATTGTAATAAATTGAGGTATAGGTATGAAAATTAAGGATGTCATATCCTAGTATCTAGGATTTAGGTGGTCATTGTTTACTAATGTTTGCTTTATGTATCTATTTAGGAGAGTTGGGCAGCAACTAGGAGGCTATAACTAAAGGAAATTGATGCAGTTGCCTCGAACAGCTGAACGCAAGATTCAGCTGCAATCCGAAAGTTGTAGAAGTACAAGGGGTTTTATTTGCAACTCACTAGACCAAGATTTTATACATAAGATGTAACTCTCTCTCTCTCTCTAGAAAGAGGATAATCCTAAAGTACTAACAAGTATCTAACATGGACTCGACGTTAAATTATTTTGTGGAACAGTTACACTGTACATGTTATAGCATTTGTTTCCGGCAGTATTCAACGGCACAGACTGCTTTTGATTATTGATGCTGGCCAATTAAAGTGATATTGAACACGAGGGTACATGTTGCCAAATTTAAAACTCATATATTAACCTATTTATAATTATATTTACTATCAAACAGTTATACGTTTTTGGACCCATCTGGATATATATTTATGAAATTGTTGTACAATGGTAAGAGCAGATAAGGGGGGGGGGGGAATGTAAAAATATGTTATATTTCTGTTGGTTAATGGAGGTACCATTAGATGCTTGCAACTCAAGAGGTGTGATTTTTAGCAATTTTAATTATCTTAGATATATTCTTAATATATTAAATATATTACGTTTAAAATTATAATGAAGCAACTATGATGAAAATTGATGAAGTGGTGGCTATTCCAATATTGACCTAAGGAGGTGAAATGTGTGTGGTGTTTAACGCCCGCTTTTACTACATACGGCACCGCAGGCGATGACACTGATGATACATGAGATGAAGATGGAGCACCGGTGGAATGAGATGGCGGGAGAAACCGGAGATCCCGGAGAAAACCCGCCCCAGCGCCGTGTTGTCCACCACAAATCTCACTTTGCGGTCGCCTGGTATCGAACCCGGACCGCCTTGGTGAGAGCCAAGCGGTCTAACCACTGAGCCACGGCGCGGCCCTAAGGAGGTGAGATAGATTGGAGATCGAAAGAAATGAATTTATAAAACTTGACATCTATAGGTAGAAGGAGTGTCAACAGACCGCGAATAAGCTGGCAGATCGTTTCCTTGAAGACCGAAGGCCATGATACTGACGACTATAATGATGATATATACTCTTTAATAAATATGCAGGACGTTTCAAAACGACACCGAACGAACATATCGAAGTAGTTACTCAGCTTATATATGACACATATAGATACCTTTTAACGCCAATAGAGCCGCAAAAGAAATTCTGCACAATGAGTGTGGATTAGGCAGTGACAGGAAAAACGACGCGTGTCTCACGCTGTCGGGAGTTCGCAGGTATAGGTCGCACGAAATGCCTCGAGCTGTAACTGTTTGTAAACATACCGACATAGTCCGCAGTAGCTTGCTACTATTAATAACTTCTTTGGCTTATGATACTGCAATAAAAAGCTATTGCTTAATTATTACTTATGAGTGTTTAGCGTGTTCCAAAATTCCGTTATAGCAGTCCATGACGGCAAATAAGCTGGTGGACATTTGCAGCTTATACCTTTTATAGGGAAGTCAATTTTAGTGAGATTGAGGATGGAAGCACTAAATTATAAACCGAATAGAAAACATCATCAAAGAATTGTAGATAAATTAACCAAAACTAAATGGCTCATACAATGAGACGAGCATTTTAATTCACGTGTTTGATACACTGAATAAAGCATTTGTAACTGAGAAGAAAGCTGTTAATATTTACTGTAAGTGGTTGAAAGTATTGTACAATTAAGATCATAACAAAATGCTCTTAAGTTAAACAAATAAATATTATCATTGATGTAACTACTTTTACAATACATATTTTTAAGAAACTAAATTATCTTGCGTTCGTTTAACTCCCTTCAGCCCTTCTATCCATAAAAACCATATCCGTCATTTCTGCGTTCGTATAGCGCTCCATATTGCTTGCATTTGCTATATAAGTATGCGCAAAATCCTCTCTGTTAGGACGGAATGTGTAGTTTTACACTGAAGAGCAACCTTGTAACTTCCGAGTTATTAGTCGACTTTTGCACAAGTAACTGCCCTTTGCACCATTAGCTGAAATGTGGCCTAGGGTCACTGATAAAGAGCAAGGAGTAATGCTTTTGTTTTCATGGCCAGTGCGTCACAAAAACAACTTTCGAGGTTCGCACACCAGCGATTCCCGCGCTACCTAATCACAAAATAATGTAATATTTAATGCTGCATAAAATTATACCTAACAGAACTTCGAAGCTGCGACACCGAAACTCGGACTACTTAAAGATATAAACTACGAAACCGCTATGATCGTTTGTTGTTTTGAAATAACCTGTATAATGTATATATGATATATATAACATATATATCATATATAATGTATATAGATACATATTAATCGCATGATATTGCAAATGAAATGACCAGGTATAGAAATTTCTGAATATCAAAGTCAGGACGGAAGAAGGTAGGTGGAAATATCACTGTACTTCAGGCAGGGACGCTGCACATCCAAAACCGTCCCGCATCCCTTGCAGTTTCTTGACATTTGCAGTTAGCATTCAGATCAATTTTTACCTATCTATTAGATATTCCTGGATTATGTTGTTTTACATTCTTTGCAGTGACTATGGCTTCTGAATAGACAACTTGAAGCAAAGAGCATAGTGTTTCCTATGACTCACAATGGCGTCTACAAGTGCCTTAACATTGTCCAAGAGTAGTTGCGAACTTACTGAGGTAGGCAAATTATGTCTCTGTAATAACGTTCTCACATTTAGCTTTAATACAGTATACTCTCTATCATTCGGGGTAAGTGCGGGGGAGATGCACAAATAATTAATAAACCCGAAATATAACGCTTTTAAGGTACAAGATATGTAGTGTTTAACGCCCGATTTTACTACTGCGGAACCGCAGGTGGTAACACTGATGATACATGAGATGAAGATGAAGCACCGGTGGAATAAGATGGCAGGGGAAACCAGAGATCCCGGAGAAAACCAGTCTAACCACTTAGCCACGGCGCGGCCCTTTAAGATACAACGTACCTACATATGTAATTAGTATATTTCTTTAAAAGCCTATTTTGATTTGTGTATACTTTGTTTAAATATTTATTGAATTACTGTGAAAGGACACTGTAGGCCCGTTTATTTCTTAAAAGAGTACATCATGGTGGTCTGTTTCTGGCGAGAGTTAACATATTTCTCGCACAGCTTTTCGAAAAACCTGCATTCCAATCCCATAATCAGCACTCTAATCTCCAATCTCAAACCGTACTATTAATAAGAATAGATGCAACTCAAGTACTTACAAAGGTAAGTCGTCAAAAACTGAGTATCTCTAATAAAAAGCCTCTAGTGATTTACTGAGAAAACATTAGAGTCAATTGGAGGATTTAATGACATGACGGCACGTTGGCCAAGGTAGCACAATGGTTAAGAGTGACCGAACTGATACCGGGAGATCCGTGGCTCAAATCACGGCCGCGGCATTAAACTTTTAAGTTTGACTCTATCCGTCTTATCTTAATATAAACATATTTTTCTTTTCGTTTCTCCGTCATCTCTTTTACAAATGTTCTTGAACTTGCTTTGTTGACTTTACACCTTGAATAACTGAATTTTCTTTCAATTAACACGTAACAGGCTAGCTGATATCAAAGGATACTGTACTCCATTATGCAGTGGTCGCTTAAACATTGGAAATGTAGCTTATTTTCAGGCGGCAAGTTGTTTATTGCTGTTTACTAGCGAAAACAGGTAGGTGTGTAGGTAGGTAGGTAGGTAGGTAGGTAGGTAGGTAGGTAGGTCGGTCGGTAGGTAGGCAGGTAGGTAAATAGGTAGGTAGGTAGGTGGGTGGGTAGGTGGGAGGGTGGGCGGGCGGTCGGGCAGGCGGGCAGTTGGGCAGACGGGCAGGCAGGTAGTTAGGTAGGTAGCTAGGTATGTAGGTCTTAGGGAATACACGGATGATCTGCAAGCCGGATTAACCGCACACGAATTATCGGAAGTATATTGCATTTCATCGTCCTGTGCTGTGGCGTAGCGAGCTAACGTAGCATTTTTTGGCACCTGCCTAAGAAAAGCGGCCCGGGTTCGACCCCACTCATGGGGTGCAGATTTTCAGTCGTAGGTATAGCACCGGTGCCCACTCATCATCGTGAGGAAAGTACTTTGCTTACGCAAGGTAAGCGGCCCTGGTCAAGATGCTGACCACATCTCCTCCTCGTATCGGTTGGTTGATCGCCCACCTCTATCTTGTGTAAGTGGGCGTGAGGTCGGCAGTCAGTTTGGTAGGCCTTGGTCTTCTAATAGGGTTGTTGCGCCTAGTTAGTGTATTTCATCATAAGCTTGGCCAAATTTAACTATGTATATAATGCAAACGGTTTCATAATTATTTAGTTCCACACTGTTAGCAAGTTCTTACCTCAGGCAAAACCCGAAACTCTCGGTCAGAGTGAGTTACCTGGATTAGGTTTCTTCTGGGGTTTCGCTTATCCTGAAGGACGAATGTCGGTTAACTATAATCTCTAAGGACCCTGAGCTCATTTGAGCATCATTTCACACATACCATCCATCGTCCGATATGACTTAACGTCGAGGACGTAAAATTACAACAACAATAACAAAAATAATCACCGAAAGAAAATTTTAAATATACAGAATTTGAGTAGTAGAAGCAATATATCCTTTTGTCACTTCTTTTTCTGAGGAAATGTGTAAGGATAAATCAGCCATAGAAATCATGAAAGGCCAGCCAATACCAAGCTAATTTGAGGATTAATGCTTCCTCCAATCTTGAAATTAATTAGTTCTTCTATTCTTATATGCATGTACTTGCAATATCTCAAATTTCTGAATCTGTAGCGAACGTTGGCTATTTGGCCAGAAAGTGTTACGACCCTATGTACTACACTTTCCTTGGAAAAGCGCGGAAACAAAGCAAATTTGATGAGTGAAAAGATTTATAAGGTAGGATTTACACTTTTTTATTTCGTTTATAAACTAAATCATGCTTAATTTATGTCATGCGATGAGTCTGATAAAGCAAGTGAATTTGCAAGACCAAAACTACTTTTGGTTTCCCAAATTGCGAAAGCCGCGCAGGATAGGGTTATGAAAGCAGATTTTTTTTTCTCTCCAACAACTACATTCTAAAGAATAGATTCGTCTGGAAACTGTAGAATTATTCAAGAATTAATTTGTTATATGCCAGTATATATTAATGTTAATTTCTTAATTACAGAAAGTGTTCCCTGATAATAAATCCATGAAACCTCTAGCAGCATTATGCACAATGACTTTCCAAAGATGATTCACCGTATTTTTCCATCTTGATATCGCATAGCGCTCGCATTCGGAAGGACCGTGTTCGATCCATTGTAGCCGTCCATTCTGAACATAGGTTTTTGTAGTTCTTCTGTTACACTAGGCGAATGCTGGCGTGGTGTCTTCTGCCATAAGTAGTACAGGTGGTACAGACGCCTGAAGTTTGCAACATCTTCTCGCTCCGCCAAGGATGGCCTTTCGAGCGCCCACTGCTTAATAGAGCTTACCGCGTATTCTGCTGGGGGGATGTCTGAGCCACGCTCTAGAGGACACGGTCAATAACTTTTAGGGAATTGAGTGCGTCTCTGCCGCATACACTTCAATTCCTGCAGCACATATATCTTCCGTGGTTTCTTCGTCTCATAAGTTTCTCTCGGCGGTGTACCCACAAAAGATTCAACAGTGAGTCGAAGGTGATATTCGCGTGTTATCTAGCGGGACGGCTCAGGCGGTTTCGTCTGTGACCCGCATTCGGTAGACCTGGGTTCGATTCCCGTGACCAACATACCTGACCCATGGGTTTTTCGGGGTTTTCCTGGATCACTAGGTGAATGCTGGGTAGGTTAATTACATTTTCCGAATTTCCGGCCCCTCCATTTCACCTCCATTATCATTTCATACCATCTCTCATCTGGTAGTTCCTTTCAGGGTAGAAGTATCAGCGGGGGTCTCTGCAGTGCATGGCGGAATGATATGTTCTGAGGAAAACGCTTTTCCCTCCGGTGGGACGCATTTCGAACTCCGAGCCGATCTAGAGGGCCGATTCAGAAGCACGGCAGACGTGATGCCGGTTGTGAAAGACTTTCTGGAGTACTCTGCTCTTGGGAATGGACCTCCGGACTCCAAACCGGCCTCCTGTCTGTCTCTGGGCCACAACAGGTGGGATGACGAGTGTGCTAAACCCACCGCCGGGGAGCTTCTATCTCGTAAAGTGTAGGGACCTCGTCCTCTGTACTCTAATGCCTCCTTGAGGTCGGCCACCCTCTGTCCCTTTTCACCTCATCCTACTCTCGGGAGGGCCCCGCTTGGGGCATAGGTATAAAAGACCAGTCTGGTCGAGGTGCGAATCCCCTCCGAACAGTCCAATCCAATTCAATTCCCCCTGTTATCTAATCTGTCTCCGGCTCTATGTTTCTCCGCCCTATATGAATAGGATCTCAAAGGATTCTCATATTACTTTCGAGAATTGTACATAATATATGGTCTCGCAGACCCAATTATAGAATTTGTTCCTTAAATGTAACCTCTGTTGAGATTAAATCAGAAATCACAATATGTTTACGCCGTCACCAAAGGCACTTATTGGTGAACTGACATGTTTATATCCGGGTTCCTCTTACGCCTAAAGGTCAACCTCTCGCTTCTGCTTTCATGCTTCACTCTGTGAATAAGCGAAACCGTAGCTGGGAGCAATGAAGGAGGGTTGGCCTCCAGCGGGACTATGTTTATTAAATGGGCCAGACATATAAGCAACATGCTTGTTGACGTCAGCGGCACAAGCGATTGATAGCTGTTATCAGGGCGAAAAAGCGTGCTTTCAAGGAAGAATTTTCGACAGTACGATAACCATATTGGCTCAACCCATGTTCATTCTTATTTTGTAGCTACTCTAACAGAAGTATTCTGCGCTGTGGTATTTAAATTTTCAAAAATTGTTTGGCTACCTTTTATTACTTTCCATTTATTTATCTTTGTTGTATGATAATACGTTATTATATACCCGATTTAAGATTCGGGTTATTCTACGACCCGCAATGTTCAAATTACAAAGTGATGGAAAGTAAAAGTACATAACAGGAAGGTTTGTGTTGTAACCGTTAGTCTGTATTTTAAAATCTTGCATAAATTAAGCTGTATTTTGAGCTCAAAGTGTGAGGGTTTTTACTCATTTGCTCTCCTTATCAACGCGTGTTTTACTGTTAAGTTGTGGGAATTAGCCCACCCTCGTAACGTCACAGTTGTGCACGGCCCAGCAACTATGAATCCGAGTCTGCAGCCACACAATAACCATGTCATCCATATATAATGTCTCCGCAGCTCAAAAGGTGTTAAAATTATCAATATTAACAGCGTTTGTCTGACGAAGGGGAGAAGCTTGCGGCGATATCCAGTTTATTCAAGGTCACGAAACGCAGTGTATATCGAGAATTAGTTGAATCAACACATGAAAAGAGAGTAATAGCAAATATCATGCCTAATTATTCCCTTCCGAGTTGAGTGAATACCTGCCGATATACTATCCTTTCGTATCGTCATCTATTTTTTTGCGGATTATTATCTGAAAAAAATAAGTGTAAAAACGCATAGACACAATTTAAAAGAACTCAGGAATGACGGTCTCCAAGAGATCAATTTAATTTTACAAAAAGAACTAAGAAACTGAATGGGTAATTACATAATAATATGCCAGTTATGCGTGGAAATCACAGACGAACACTTCCAACATTTTCTTTTGAGACATAGTTGAGTACAACATGACATTTAAAGTTTCTTCGACGTTATTAGACAGTCACTAGACATTTACTCTACCTTCCAACCGCCCGCCCCCCCCCCCACCAACAAAAAGAATAACGATCAGTCTTAAAACGGACAGGCGAGAAGCAACAGCTTTTCGGTTGAGTGGAAACCCGCCTCAGTAGCGGAGACATGATACGTGGATGAACCTGCATATGCTCTCAAGAAGTTAACTATGAAATGCTTTGCAATACAATGCTAACTTTAAGATTTTCCGCTGCTGAATGATTTTATACCTATTGATAATTTCAATTACCGTTTGTCTTCAACTTCTCCATAAAGTATAAAGATCGATAATCATTGCCTTAATTTCTGTAGATTTATGAGGATTATGTAGGTGATGATTATGATAACGAATGAAAAAAGAACTAAATCTGGATTGATTTGTTGAACATTTGACGCAGAAGAAAGCGGCGATAAACGGTGAATGCCAACCTTGCCTAAACATCACAGTTTTTGTTCCTGCTCCTATAAATGTGTCTATCATCATCTCAAAAAGTGAAAGATTCAACTGAACCTTTCAAAATCCTTTGATTATATTTCTTTAGAATTTACAAACAGTTCACACTTTTTCTGGTTTCTAGCTCTCCTTCCTTTTGATTTGATTTCAACCTGAGCTCCTAGTCTATTAATTTCCTTAGAAATTGCCAGCCGAGGGAGTTCGAAATGTTACTTTCGTAAAAATATAGCTAGACTTCATATATATCGCGCACAATACCTATACGTAGTTATTGGTTATTTTGTCCAAATAAGATAATGATGTTACTGATGATAAATAAGGATAATATTCAAGCTAATTTCCGTAGACCTTTGGTGGACTACCACCAGTAGATTAGAAACATGTTAAGAGCAGCTGCTCTGATTATGGAAAACATCCAAATAGGAATAATCAAAATTAAGAATGGTCTGAAGGGAAAGTCGCCTGAAACTGTCCCCACCTGATTAGGTATGAGCAGTTGTCAGCCACCAAAGTATGGATTTCGGTAGTTTTTCGTCTGTTTATGTTATAAATGCCCATTCTTACAGAAGCCTGGCCAATTTTAGAAGACTAGAGACACTATATTTAGTTCTATTATGTAAAAATGGTTTGATAGCCCAAAAATTGTACGCAAGAATTGTGAAAGTAAGAATCAACAAAACCGACATATTCGAGTGGTATTGCCACACTACTTATAGCAGCCAAATGATGATTATGTTCTTAATGAATATGTTAATAATACTGATAATAATATAAATAATAATATAAATTATTCGTTAAAAAGAGAGTTCAGAGAGTTCACGCGACAGGCCCGCGTTATTACCTTCTGAAGGATTGCAGTTTTTGGGAAGTACAGTAACATTTATGCATTCCTATATACTATAATTTACTCTCTGTCTCTATCTGTCTCTTTTCATGATGTGCATTTCCACCTCACTGGAAAATAGGTTTAACGTATTCAATTTTTACTTTTAGTTTGTCCACTAGGCGATTATTTTCTTCACAATTCCGTATTTTATTCATACTACGCTCTTGTATATTGATGAAATATTCCTTTTCTGTATTAAATTGATTAAATTACAGCGCTTAATAACACCATATTACTCATTTTTGTTCCAGGCGTATAATTATGATGGGCTTAATGCTGCATGCTGACCGCTTATCTCCCCTACATCTTCAGTATTTTTCTCCAAAGGGACTCATTTCGTCATTATCAGTCAGGCAGCCTTTAAACGTTCAATGATAAATGCTTCTGAGAAGGGGCTAACATGGGGAAAGAGTACCAAACTTCGTACAAACTGGAAGCTGAACTGCATTAACAATAAGCACCTAAACTCCAACAATTTTATGATTTGGCTTACTTAAAGAGAAAATGGCCACCTGTAACTAGTTTAGTTAAGCGGTCTGTAACTAACCTTCATGCAGACTTCAGTTCTTTTCTTCTACTTTTCTTTCTAATGTTTTCACTCTTCTGTTTTATTTTATTTAGTACTTCTAAATTGTATAATGTCTAGAATAAAAGTTAAGTTGTACTAATATATATATATATATATATATATATATATATATATATATTCTTTCTCTTTTTTCTACTAGTGACTTCAAAGATATGGCCTGTTGTTATTTCTAAACGAGGTAATAGTTATTTAAGTTTCACAAGCTTTAGAAAGGCTTTGAGACATAAATATTTGAATGTATTCACCATTTTTTCTACATTGTGTGTATTGTTGAGCACGAAGTGACTACTGCGTACCTGAAACCCAAGATTTCCACCTGGGAGCTCGAAATCTTATTATTCCAGTGTGGCTAGCGGTACAGAATATTTGTGCAGGTTGATGTTTGCTCGCAAAACAGTCTTTCCCTTAGAAAATTTCGCGAATGCGCAATTGTTGAAAATTTATCCTTCCGGTGAGGCATGGTAATTGCATCTGTAACATAAACAATATAACCTCCTAGGTACTTTAAATAGACAGGCATCTAAATTGTAGGTTACCTCTAAGGAACATTCAGTGGAATATCTTTCCAGATAACCTCTATATTTACGTAGCCGAATTATAATTACTGTCCGCTATTGTGACTCCTTTAGATGAATTTATTTTTATTCTAAAATTTACAGTAGTTAAGAATTCTAAGTATTATGCGTGTCGAATAGTAGTACTTCTTATCCCTGCAAATTGCCTTAAACATGTGTAGTGCTTAACGCCCGCGTTTACTAGATAGGTAACGAAGGCGGTGACACTGATGATAAATGCAATTAAGATGGAGCACCGGTGGAATCAGATGGCGGGGCAAACCGGAGATCCCTGAGAAAATCCGCTCCAGCGCCATGTTTTCCACCATAAATCTCACTTTTCAGCCACCTGGAATCGAACCCAGGCCACCTTGGTGAGAGCCAACCACTCAGCCCCGGCGCAGCCTGAATTATCTTTAGAAAAACGATTACTTCACACAAATGTTTCATAACTGCATTTTCTTTTAAACTTCATTGTAACTAGTGAATATTTGAAACGCAATGTGAAAGCTTTCAATATCTTTTATTCTCATGTAAATAAGTCAGTATAACTCGCCGTTCACAAGGGAAACATTCCTTACCTTTAAAAAGTCTTCAAAATGAAGCTACTCTTTTAATACTGGTGCCGAGATTCCAGTGGTAGCGGCTCATATTCAAAGTTTCTGGCTCAAATTGCCTTTACACGGGAATTTTCAATCAAAAACTTTTTTAAAAACAAGCCCTCAGAATAAGCATTTTTATGTACATCCGCATTTCCCACTTTTAACGCCAACCAGGGCCATAATAAAGCTCCATTGATTGGAATTCAGACTGCTGTGAGAATGCCAACAAGTGATTGTATGCTTTAGGTTTATACAGCGCTTACAAGTTGCGTTGCAAAATGATAAAACCACCTGTGTGGTAATAGAAAGGCTAGGTAAATATGTAATTGAAAACTTATACACATGTATTTATTATATATCTTTTAACATTATCTAATGCATATGTGGGTCACAAACTGCACAGTGTCCAGAACTTAGATATAAATCAACGCTTATCACATTTGTGATGTTGCAAAATGATATGACCACCTCATCTCAATAGCCAGTGTAGGAGCGTTGTTTGAGCACAACCATGAAAACACGATCACATAAGCTGTCTATAAGTTTCTGGACCGTCGACGCCCCCATCTTTTCCCAAGCAGATACGAGGGCAGCTTTCAACTCTGCGATATTTGAATACTGTTTGCCATCAGCATACACTGAGCGACATAATGTGCCGCATAGGTTCTCCATAGGGTTCAGATCTGGCGAATTTGCAGACCGGTTCATTACATGCACACCATTAACGTAGGAACCATTCTCAGGTAGAGTTTGCAGTGTGTTCTGATTTGTATTTAAGGGCGCTCAACGCCATGGTCATCAGTAGTTTGCAGTGTGAATACTAGCATTGTCCTGCGGGAAAATCCAACATGAACCTCCAATTGCTTCCCCAAAGGGGAAAAGATCAACATTCAGCAGGTATTGATAGTCAGTTGTTTTCATTCGACTGGATATGAAAGCAAGGTTTGCTGTGCCACGATAACCAAACCGTGCCCAAAACATTAATGAACCTCCTCCTTGCTCTCGTTTGGAAAATATCAGTTCTTCTTTCCGCAAATCATGCCAATAGTAAGCTGCTACATCTGGTCGATATAAATTGAAATTTATTTTTTCATCACTGAACACTACTTGCTTCCATTGGGCTTTCCAGGTCACATGTTCCTTTGCCCAGGATATCCGCCTTTTTATACATATTGTGACTTGGTGGGTTCATAAAATTAAAAGTCAAGTTTGCATAAATTCAAATTGCTCCTTTTCCACGCAGAATGACACTTTTGTACAGCCCTGAGCAGCAGAATGACGTAACATACACAAACACATTCTCTCGTAGTTACACCACACGTAAACAAACAAAAGAATTCACTTTCAAGTCAATACCTAATCATCAGTTCTCGACTCGACTGGGTACATTTCAAATGTTCAAAAACACAATAACCAGCTCACTGGCTCACAACTGCAACTCCTAGCGGCTCCCTGCCGTCTCAGTCACGACAATTCCCATTGCCGCATATATACCCAAGCCGCTGTTTCTCGAAGACTGCCGAAGTTTCAAGAAAACTGTCGAAGCTTCCCGGCCTTTCATGGTGCAGCGCGGAAGTTCAGACTCTCTCTGTCTCTTTCTCTCTCTCTCTCTCTCTCGCGACAAGTGATTAGCCCTGCGCCCATGAGCTGGCCGTTCTAACTACCTCTTTGTTAACTGCCCGCGTACGGCCAGGCAGCAACTCAACAATGCCTGGCGACAATATTAGTAATCTAAGGCTGCTGTTTCTTTTTCTTGTCCAACATGAAGTTCTTCCTGGCTACAATTCACTTTTGCACGTGGATGTTTGGATCTTGAGTCAGTCTTCCCAGAGATGTTCCACCTGCACTTAATTGTTTTATAACACTTCTCTCCCGCCTGGGTGTAAGTTTCCGTGGTCTTCCAGAGGACTTCTTCGGACCATCGTCCCAAGGCGCAAATAATTTGTTCACAATGGAAGGAGATCTGTGAATTCTTATTGCTATTTCTCTAGACGACAAACCTTCCTTGTTATAAGCGATTATTTGCCCTTTCTCCTCACCTGATAAGGCTGGTTGACATTCCAATTTCCTGAACGCTTCCTGCACCACTACTTACGTCAAATATTGGTGTGCAGCTATGTAAACAGTCCACTAAATATACCTACGCCCTCTAAGGCTACTATCATCAGTGGATGAAACGGGAAGTGGTGGGTACAAGCATGGTTTTAGCATTTTGCAACAGTCAAATTCCCGTGGTCAGTTTACTGTAAGGCAAAGGGGTGAAATGCTTCCGTCGATTGTCATGAATAAGTATAGGAACATCATTTGTGTTGCATTAGTTATATCTATGCAAATTCATTAGGTACTTATGTCATGCTACAGCTGAAAATCGGGATAGTCGTATTATTTTGCAACCACCTTATAACATTTATTTATATCATATAGAACAATTGAAACAGTTCTAACTAAACATCATTGTATGCATCACTGATAAAAATCTTGACACATTTATCATCATCATCATCATCGTCATTATATTCCATGAGTAACGTACAGAGCTTTATTTGAAACAAAGCGAAAAGAGGTATAATACAAATTCTTTCAAAGTACCTATCCACGAGAAACAGTGGTCAGTTTCCTTTCTGATTGGTGGGATTTAACAGGAAGAGATTAATTCAATTTTCTCCACCTTATAACCTAGAGAGCATATACTCTATGTATCTGTTATGATTACTTCTTTCTTAAGTATCCTGGTGTTCAGATATACCCTTTGAAAGCCTTTCGTAATTTTTTGTTGACAGTTTCAACTCCCTTTTACCGCCAAGCCTCTTTATGCTCCATTTATTTTAGGATTTAAGACAATATCACTGGTATTCAAGTAAAGGTTGTCGAGTTAGAAGCCCAATCACACTGTTAGAAACATTTATCATATCCTCGATTTATATGATGTTTTTCTCTGTTTACGTTATTAGTACTGCTGGCGTTTTGTAAAACGGAATCAAAGGTATAGCCACGTGAATTAATAATGATAATAGCAATGAAGCTTATTGAAATCCGTCGGTTGTGTTTTTTTGTCTCGATAAGCACAAAGCTGGCTTACTGATTCAGGAGAGCGCAAGCCTTTACATTAAATCTGGCATTTCCAGGAATTATACTCTATCTACATATATTAGGAAATGCAATTCTGAGGACTCGAGAGCTAACGATTCAGTGATTTGAAATCGCCGACAGGAATAACAGAGGTACAAATTTTCCATATCCTTACCTAGTAAAGTGGTGCCATGTAAACGTGTGCGACTCGTATTCCATATGCCACGGGGTTCGATCCCAACAGACGTATGGGTTGTGTTTCTCGTGGTGAGATATAGGCAAAAGCTATAGTACCTCATTCGTTCCACGATTTTGTTCACATAGTTTCACTTTACTCCATGTCATCATCCTTCAAAGTATGTTTATGTTGTATAGCGATGCCGGACAGATGGCGAGAATGCTTGAAAATTATAAATGTTGCAGTTTGTTTGCCGTCCTCACCGTGAGGACGATACTTGTTGACATTTGATGCCAATATTGATGGCAGCGCAGCGGCTCCTTGAGTCAACCTCTGTATCTCTGCGGCCAGTTATCCTACGACCCTGCAACCTCCTGCGGTTCCATCACTTCATGTGCTCCAAGTAATGACTGTCGGAATAAATTTTATTTGGAGGTGACAGTGCGCTAGTTGCCCCCTCTCTTGTCTCCCCTTTAATCTTTAAATAACTTTATCCGCATACTTAAGTTACTAATTGGTGAGCAATCTGGTAACCTGTGAGGCTCGAAATCTGGAGGTCCGGGATTGGATTCCCGTTGTGCCACCGGCTCTAATCATTGTTTATTTCGTGTTTTCCTGGGTCGGTAGGCGCAGGCTGATGTGGCACCTGTTCCACAACTTTCCCCATCATTACATTTGGTCTATTTCAGAGCTCAAGAGCTGTTCGATAGTTTTCGGTATGTTGCGGCAGTGTGGTGAATTGAGCTGTTTGGAAAGGTCCCTTCCTACTGTGGTGGGTCTATTAACATGTCTCCTGGACCCCATAGTGTCCCTGAGGGACATGGAGGAAAGTTATGGCTAGTCGGCGTCAGGAAGAGCTTCATCTGGAATCATTAGGGACCCCGAACTTGCTTACGCAAATTGTCGTCCGAAATTGGCGGCCCTTGGATGTCCTCCTTTCCCCTAGGAGTCACACTAGATGTTTAAATGGCCGCTATTGGCTGACGTTCCACTTTCTTTAGGTCTTCTGCATTTCTCTTACTGATCATTAATTTCTGCTCGGCATATACGTTACCAACGTTTATCTCCGCTCGACTGTCTCTCCTTGGAAAGGTTATCAACCGCGGTGCTAGAAATACTCGAAGGCCATTTTCCAAAAGATTGCATGCGGATAAAATGTCATTTATTTTCCAGATATACAAGTGGTAAGGCAGAATCTGAGTGACATGATGGCGGGTTTATTTGGACCAAGCGAAAATTGAACGGGATATGTGACCATGGACTTGTATGTGCTTTAAAGTAAAGCAGGAACTTCCGGCATACTTCACGTGACCAGCTTCCCAACTTGCCTAGTAAAGATGATGACTTTGGAAGCGTACCTTAAAATGCCACACCAGAGGCACGTTTCAACAAATGACTTTCAGAAACGGAGTAGGGGAAGTTATTGCTATGCTTTCTGTCTACATCCCCTTTATGTGATCACGTTACTTTTATTCGTCTGTTCCTTTCTTTCCTCTATCAAGTGCTGTTTCGTGTCTCTCTTTCCCTCTACATGTCATTCCCGAAGTTCTGTTTTATTCCCTCAGTTAATGCTAAAAATATTTGTTGCGCCCTGTTTTTACAGTTTCGCCATTTCATATTTATTCAAATCACATTGAATATAATTATAAAACGTTAATCCGTCCTCTTACTTTACATCTCAGCTAGCAGATAGGTCAATCATTATGTAGAGTATTTTTTAATAATTCTACAACCACAGTTCCTCGAAAGTTTAAAAATGTTTGAAACAGAAATGAATAAAATTAATGCTTCATAAAATATTTATCGTAAATTATACAAATTGTTATCAAATCCCTATCATTAACCATTAGTTAATACCGAACCCTCATTTTTATTACCTTTAAGGATATTTCTGTTTGTGTAATTAATATTTTCAAAACAAAAACAAAATAAAAAGTGCAAAAAATTGTGCTCCTAAAGATGAAGCATGTTTTCCCTTAAATTATGTTTTCTTTTCTTTCCGTACAAGCAACTCTTCTTTTCTGTAATTGATACTAAAGTTCTGAACTTCTGTAATGTTTCAAAGATCGTCAAACTTTGGACATATTGTGTAATAAGGGAGCTATAAAATAAAGTAATTCACACTTCTCTCTAAACATGTATACACTTAAATAGCTTTTATATAGCTCACAAAGAGAAGTGCCTTTAACAATCAACGGAAGGGAACAAAGGAATTGTTGGAAAGCTAATACCTGAAGTTTCTAAATATTCCTAAAACTGAAGAAATCCTGAAAAAATACTCAGTAACGGATTATTGTTTTAGCTGGATTTCAACCATAGGCCTCCCGTTTAGGAGCTCGCGCTTTTAAAGATCCCGGCTACTATTGTCAGAATATATGGCGCAGGGACAGTACGCAAATGTGCATAAATTTTGTAAGAAGCTAAGCGCCGAAAAGCCAAACTACGAGTAGCTTTACACAGTTAATTTTTGTTCTATTTTAATATATTGCCGAAGTCATTAATAAACTGCTTCTCTCTGGCCATTTCAGATGCTGTCACTGTCTTGGTCAAAAACACTGAGAGAGAAAGTGTGCAACGGTGATTTCCGGAAGTTCTGCAAGCAAATTCTAATGTGATCATAGTTAAAATTGCAATACCCCTACAATAATGCCAACTGTTTAGATATTCGCTCTTCTCCCCACGCCGGTACTTCAATCTTGCAAATGCTAGAAATAAACAACCAGTATTTCCTCAATATATATTTAGAAACAAAGTGTGGTAAACAGATATCAAGGACTCTATTGCCGGATCTATAACAATGTTTCTGATTTCTTAGCTTGCTACTTGCTAAGGAGATTTTAGAGAAATGAAATTGCCTTCCTCAAATTCCTTGATTGCTAATCCAGCTGCAGTTTCATAGCAAACGAGATATTAGTTAAACTTTTTTTACATTTAAAGGAAATGACAGTTCATTAATGAGCTATAACTCTAAGTTATTATACAAATGTTGAAGAATAAGTGGTTACAGAGGAGTCACAGCTGAGCACTTTGTTATAGGACACTTGTGGTCTTGTGAATTCGTGGTTGTCTGCAAAATCAACAACGAGACCGATAAAACTTCCCTGATTTGCTGCAACTTGCTAGTAATCATTGGCGTAATACTTTGACAGATTGCTTTGAATACCTACGTCAACTGTACGTTTACTTAGGAAGAAGTGCAAGAAACTGCGTTAACTCCAAACGTATGCCAAAAGGTGCACCCAAGTACCACCAGCCTGACAGCCGGACACGGTAATGTTTATCTCAGTAACCATTAAACCATAACCATTCATTGTCTCTCCAATATGTATAGTTCTGCATGTGAAGATGAGGGCATTACTCAAGGGACGTTCCTTCAGAAAGTGATAAGATTTTGCGTAATTATATGCACAAAAGCCATCTTGGAGTTTGTATCTGTTATGTATTGGGAAAGTGGGAATAAATGTCAGCAATTTTGGAGACAATCTATCACATGGTGAATAATATTGGAGTATGCAGTGCCTTGAAATGATGTGGAAGATTGGACTTCTGTAGCCTTCTAACTACAACACCAAATTTTTCTAAAATAGCAAACTTAAAATAGTGGAAAGTACATATGTTAACGCTTTCCAAGCCTTTTTATTGACATACAAAACCTACAGCCAAAGGGAGCCCTACAGAACAACAGTTACAATAACCTAACCCTCCTACTTCTCACCAGAGTAGATCTGTCCGGTAGATTGCAAATACAATTCTGCACCGATGCTATTGTTTTATAGCCAACATATATCATTTGGGGAAGTTGTTAAGACAACTCTAAGTGTTCAGGCCCCCCCGAAATGTATCCAGTGTTGGGTACCTGCATTCAAAAGGTCACATTCAAAATTTCATTCGAAGCACTGACCAAAAGATCTCCTTCACGCGGTTTTTCTCTAAACAAATGCTGAAATTATACTTACCTTACGGTGACTTTTGTTCCTCCATTTCGTTACACTCAGTACCTTGCCTGTGTAGTGTAGATGGTAGCTTCTGAACGTCGCTTGACGTTCAAGAGGGTCCGAGTTTGACTCTCGAACAGGGTGAGTTATTTCCGTGGTTTTCCTTTATCCTGAAAAATTACCTTTTCTCCCATTCCATTCATTGTCCAATATGGCTTGGAGGACGTTAATTAAAATAAATAAATAAACTCGCCCATTTCTTCCAACTTCGGAAGTTTCGGCACCTGTGTGTCAGAATTTACACCCTGTAACTGCTGCTATTGGCTTAGAGGAGTGAGGAGGCGTTATCGGAAACTATGAAGCTGATGGCTGCAATAGAAACCGAAGCTGATATGAAAACTCTTCAGCATAAGTTTAGGAACCCCAAACTAGTTCTCATCCCTTACCGGATTTTCAAACACCCACTGGACACTCCCATCTCCTCCCTCCCACAACCTCTCGCGAACTCTGACACACAACAGCGTGACTATAAGCTGAACATGGAGCCACCTTATGTTGTACCTTGCTTAGCAAACTATGAATTGTGAACTAATCATTATTGCTACTCATCTGGAACTTCAAAAACCTCAGTTGCTCAGACCTTGTACTCACAATTCATCCGCAAAGTAATTAGATTTTTATGAGCAATGATAGCTGTTTCTGGGTTAAATATTAAGGATGAAATACGTTAAAATGTATTTTATATATCTCGGATATGCTGACATCATTAATATAAGAAAGAAGTGAGGAAAGAAACAGCTTAATGGCACCCCAAATATACTTGAAAATCAAAATGAAAAAGAGAAAAATAAACGTGAAGAAACAATAGCATGCGTATTATTCCGATCCAATGCATCGTCCTCCGTATCTTTATGGTTGCCAGAACTTGCTACTAAGACTGAGGGATCACATAATAAGCAAACATAATAAATGAGGCTGTTCCCGTGAGAATTGTAAGTGTCTTGAACCATTTCTTCCTTATCAGCCAAATTATAATGTCACGTGGAATTGCTTAATTAGAAAACTTAGTAATTACGAAAATGTATGGGCAAGCATTTTGCTCTGTGTTGAATAAGGTGTATAGGTCATTATAATGAAAAGTTATCGTTGCTCGGGCCACGTGTTATGCAACTTCTATAAGCATATTTTCAGCATTTTTTTAGTGTAAGTCTATGATCTCTTTTTAAACCCAGACCCTTACCGGCGATTTATGGCTAGGAATTAGGAGTAGTCAGATTGAGGTGCTTCCATAACAGGAGCACAAATTTTCAAAGTTCAAATTCTACTCTCTTTCTGCAACATACCATCCTTCTGGTACGACAACTCTTAATCAAGAGAAATGCAGTAATGGTGACAGATAATGGTGGATATGAAATTCATCGTTGCAGGAATTCATCTCGGGATTCGTCTACCGACCTGAGGAAACCACGAAAACGTCAAAGGTCGGAGCGACCGGCAGGGCAGGAATGGAATTAGGAACCTCCAGCATGTGTGCCTCAAACGTTATCGCGTAATAGTTTAGTCCGGTGTGTAATGCATAACGTATCCTACTTATAATTATAAGGGAGCATTTGCAAAATTTCATTGAGGTGGTTTATTAAGAACGGATTCTCTGACGATTTATATTATCCTATGAAACAAACCTACTTTATATCCATAGGAATTTCCTCCACCCAAAAACCTTATCATTGTAGTGTTTGCTCTTCCTGAGGAGACGGATTCCATAAAGAATGGAGGCGTATCTACTCACAAACACATGGGACACATTTTCCCTCTTTCATGTTAAAATATTCTTTACTTTATTTGAAACGTGATATCCACAGATTCCACATAACTTCAATGTAATGTAAACCGCAAAATTCGTTTTCAAACTATACAGTGTAACATTTTACTGATTTAGTATTCTTGGAAAAGTGTAATATTTCGCTGAAATTTATAAGATGCAAAGAAAGCGTAGGTAGATCCTTTATTTCCTATAACGTACCCTACCTTTGTGACTCCGAGTTTCCGTGTATTGGCATTTCCTCCTATGTTACTTATAAGGAAATATAAAAGAAAGGCTTCATCTTCGTGAAGTGGAAAAGGTACACAGAAGGAAATCACATCTTTTGTGAAGGGGGAGAAGGAGAGAACCAATCTCCATCTCCACCATCTTCATTAACTTGTTCTGTCTCCTTGTATAATTTACCATCTACAGTCAGAACTAATAAGAAAATAAACAGCTTCGCTACTAACACTGCTAAAGGTATACAAGCTGAACAAACGAAAAAAGTTACCCAGTCAGCAAATGAGTCTTCCATTAGGGAACGGAAAGGTTAAAGGGATACGAATAGGAGTATTTACTGAACCTTAAGATTAAGATGAACATTTACAAAACGAAGAGAACAAGCTTTGCATAGTGTATTGACATTAGATAATTTGAGCTAAATACATTAATTTCGGTGACTGAATTCAGAGACAATGAAACCAAAACAGCATAGTGACGACCAAAGTGAAGAATAAAGGTAGTAAGTAGCTTGGCATTATTAAACAAGTTGGTGTGCTACACTAACGTAACTTTATATGTTCTGTAAATAATCATTTCTTCCACACTAGCCGTGTGTAGGCTATGGTATGAATGAGTAGATCCAGACTAAAGAATTCAATACCATATTCGGGGTTTGAACCACGGAACTCCCGCTTTCCGTGCGGTTGCTCTAACCCATGGAAACATACAAGTCAGTTGGAGAATTTAATGTCATATCGGCATGTTGGCCATAGTAGCTCAGTGGGTTAGAGCAACCGCAAGGAAAACGGGAGATCCGTGGTTCAAGTCCCGGTTGTGGCATTGAATTTTGCAGTCTTACTCTATTCATTTGTGTGCTCTTATAACAACTATTCTCTTTCCAAATGATGTTAATTGAGACAAATATTTACATATATTATCTTGATACCTATCTTTCTGTAGCTGCAAATGGAATATTGGTATAGGGCAGGCATTAGTCTATGTCATATCCTCTAAGATAGGTGACGCCATTGAAACTCCATTTGCTTTGAATATTGTTATACAATCTTCAACTTCACTTCCTGGATTGATGTATCAAATTTATTTTTCCTCTTCACCTTATCCTTAGTATACAATTATCGCCGTGTTAGGGGATTGTTGTTCCTCTATCCCGTAAGGTCGGGTCTGGGAAACCGAAGCTTTGGATGTGATAGGAAAACGAGATGATTGATGATAATAGTATGAGATCGAGATAGGAAAGGGGATGGAGGATTTAGTGGAATGATGGAGGGGAAACCGGAGATCCCAGAGGAAAGCTGTTTCACTTTCCAGTCTCCTGGAACCGAACCCGGGCCCTTTTTGTCCCACTAATTTTCAGTATTTGAAACTTAAAAAACACCGAATAACTTATGTAATCCCAATATATGCATATGCGAGCATATGCATTTGGAAATACACCTTTTCCTTCAAAATTGGGAGTATATTAATATAGAAGTTCTAAAAATTAGCTAAAAACGAAGAAGATATAAAAGTACTAGGGCCATTTGTGGGAAGAGTAAGGGAAAAATTATAGAGAAACAAAGAAAAGTAATTTGAATTAAGTTAAAGTTCACCATGCATAAATATCCACGGCGTTAATTTGTCTGGCGGACTAAGGGATAAATTAGCAACTCAAGTAATGTGTAAGTAAATAAAATTGCAACATCTTTTTGTACAAATGGTTTGGAAATAAATGAATAAATATATAAATTAACCTTGCTCTCAGGTGAATTATAGTAATCACTTCTAAGATGGTTTCAGTACAATGAAGTCGTTAAGGAAGTTAAACTCTGTTCATGTTGGGATCCTGAATGTGGAAACCTTAAGGATTTGACGCAGCCCCTGTCACCTAGGAACACCGAGAGGACATATAACTTGATACCAGAAAGACATTAACATAAACAAAGAAATAAATATAAATAAATGACGTATACCAGAACACATACATGCCATAATGCTAGCATATACTCCGGAGACCGCCACAGTGACTCTGCAAAGGTCAGTAAACTGCCTTTGCAATCTCTGTAAACAAACAACCCTACTCTGTTGTCTGTTTTGCCCTCATGGCAAATATGGCGCCTCCCAGTTGGAAACCAGCCCATTGTTAAAATCCCATGCGTGCTTCTGACAACAGGCCATGAGATTTTGACCGACGCGCAGAACGCATGCTTCCGCATAAATTTTTGCATTCGGACAGTTAGAGAAAGCGTCTCTGAATAGAGGTCCGAAACTGGAAATTATGAACACTGATCTCAAGTGATTGTATAGTGTAGTGTAGTGTTTAACGCCCGCTTTTACTACATACGGCACCGCAGGCGGTGACACTGATGACACAGGAGATGAAGATAGAGCACCGGTGGAATGAGATGGCGGGGGAAACCGGAGGTCCCGGAGAAAACCCGCCCCAGCGCCGTGTTGTCCACCACGAATCTCACTTTGCGGTCGCCTGGGATCGAACCCGGGCCGCCTTGGTGAGAGCCAATCAGTGTAACCCCTGAGCCACGGCGCGGCCACTGATCTCAAGTGGGGATAGCTACCAGTCAATAGAAAATTGATATTTTTTCATGGGATTTTGCGAACTCCGAGAAATACCTAGAGTGTGGGTAATTCAAAGTGATGGCGGAAAGTAGGTTTTGCTAGTAGGAACACTTCGGTCCTGAGTTCTAAGAGACGGACGCGTATTCGGCGCAGCCTATGAAGTACACCTCGGCGCGATACACCGAGACAAAGTGCAATATCTAACAATCACTCCAGTGAGAGCTAGCGCAAAGAGTAATATATAGGGAAGGCGTTAAATATATCTGCTTCGACTACGCAGTGCTACTGCCTCTGCGCTTCACATCACAATATTGACAGTGACGCTAAACACAGCAACCACACCGACGACGACTTTACGGTGGTGAGCGTAGGAGCCTAGGGACAACAATAAACTTCTATCTACCAGATTCGAGGTGTCATCATTCAACCCACAACCAGTCAGGACGCACCCACTCCTGAAGTACAGATAAGAGTTCTCATGCAGGAGCTACCGGTTAGAATCTCCCTTTCCTTAACTTCCTCACGCCACTGATCCTTAATTGTGAAGCTTTAAGCACAAGGGAGAGCTCGACGTAGTTCGCTACGGGCCGGACCGACTCAGATTTCACCCACGTTGTATCTGCTGTCATTAGTCTTTGGCTTACATAATCCTATGAGGAAAAATTATTATATAATTACTGGCCACAATGCTGGTATCACCTTCCATTCACAAGAACGTAAACGATTGCTGCTAATACTACTTCTATCACAAATACTGGTGCGAGTAGCATTAATAAAATTTTAAAAATAACATTCTGTTTTGTAAGGTTCTACGTACTTTGAAACAAGCATATGAGTAAATGGGGGGGGGGGGTGTAAATAATTTTGTTGAAGTGAATTGTTAGAGCTGAAACTGATATTACAATCGTATTCCTAGCGTAAAGTAATTTGATAAATACTTTATTGGCAGTTCACTTCAATGTATATTCTAACTACGAACAGAAGGCGCACGTAAATGACATGGGCGTGGTGATGATAGTTACGCAATTAACACCAGCAATATTATGGAACTGGAGTTACTTAATTTTGAAGGAATACGCAGCTCAATGACGTTACTATTGCCTTATTGATTACGGAAAATATTCACAATGATTTTCATAAAAGTTAAATAGCAATTTATAACATAGAGTTAGAGGAACTTAATAAAGGACTCGAAAGAGTGCCTTTAAGTTACCTTTTAGAGGATTCTCTTTTTCTCTCTGTTACACACATTAGGTTTCGTATTACATACGGCAGTATTAGTTATTACATATTGATTGCTAAAACCACAGATTCATTCTTTCTCTCTGGATATCATAAGCAAAGTATTCAAGATTCACAGACAGTTAATACCACCAACTTTCAAACTTCGCTACAAATTCGAACTCCAGTCACCGCTATGAGATGGCACTATCATGCATTTCCCACATGTGCGCTGCTGCCATCTATTGTCAGCCCACGTAGCTAG